>PVIR01008117.1:11185-57952 GCA_004026965.1 Petromus typicus
AAAAAAAAAAAAAGATAATGACAGACCAAGCTCTCTAATGGACACAGACAGATGCCAAAATCTTCAATAATATACTGGCAAACAGAATGCAGCAAATCATCAAGAAGTTTATACATCATGACTAAGTCAGATTCATCTCAGGGATGTAGGGATAGTTCCACGCATGCAAATCAATAAGTGTAATACACAATAGTGAAAGAACCAAGGGCAAAAAAACAAAGTGATCATCTCAATAGATGTAGAAAAAACACCTGACAAAGTCCAACACTCATTCATGATTTTAAAAACCCACGGAAAATTGGAATGAATGGTTTTTATCTCAATCTGATAAAGCATCTATGACAAATCAGTTGCCAACATCATACTAAATGGAAAAAAATTGAAACTTTCACTATAAAATAAGAAACAAGACAAGGTTGTCCACAGTTACCACTCTTAATCAATATAGTTCTGAAAACATTAGCCAGAAAAATTCAACAGGTAAAAGAAATAAAAATGATAAGCATAGGAAGAGAAAAAGCTAAATTGTCATTTTGTTGACGATATGATGCTCTACATAGAAAACCCCCCCCCAAAAAAATTCCACTAAAAAATTTCTAGATTTAATAACAAAATTCAGTAGCATGGCTGGATACAAAGCCAACACTCAAAAGTCAATAGCATTCTTGTACACAAATAAGAGCTGATGGAAAGATAAATCAGGGGAACAATAGCCTTCACAATCATATTCAAAGATGAAATACCTGGAAGTAAAGACCTTTCCACTGAAAACTACCGTACTGTGAAGAAAGAGATCAAAGAGGACATCAAAAAATGGAAACACATCCCTTGTTCTTGGGAAGAACTAATTCAGTGAAAATGGTCATACTTCCAAAATTTTTATACAGATTTAATGTTGTCACAATCAAAATACTAATAGCCCATTTCAGAGAATTACAGAATAAGCCCTGAAATTCATTTGGAACTGAAGAGACCTAGAATAGACAAAGCAATTCTGGGTAACAAAGGCAAAGCAGTTTTGAACGTCTGACTTGAACTTATACTACAAGACTACTGTGATTAAAAAAAAAGATCAAAGCATCAGTGGAACATAATGAAAGATGCAGAAGAAACTCCAACATACTCAGCCACTTTATCTTTGACAAAGAAGCCAAACAACTTCAGTGGAAGAAAGATAGCCTTTTTAATAAAGGGTCCTTAAAAAAAGTTTTATGCCAAAGATTAAAACTAGAGCCATATCTTTCATCATTCACTAAAAACTAAAATGGATCAAAGATCTAAATATTAAAACAGAAGCATTAAATTGGCTGGAAGATAGAAGAGGTAGAACTCTTGAAGACATTGATATAGAGAATGACTTTATCATAGAAGTGTAGTCTTCTACACTTGTAGAAGTACTAAGGAAATCAATGTGGCAATTCCTCAAAAAATTAAAATTAGAAGTTCCATTCAATCCTCTTTCTTGATGTCTTCCTGAAAGAATTAAAATCATCCCACCACAGCAATATATCCACACCCATGTTTATAGTGGCACAGTTTGTAGTAGCTAAATCTTGGAAGTGGCTCAAACGCCCAACAACCAATAAATAAATAAAGAAGATGTGGGATTTTCTTCATACAATGCAATACTATTTTGTCATAAAGAAGGAAAAGCTTGAAATATTTCTAGCTAATGGATGCACCTTGAGACCATAATTTAAAATGAAATAGATCACACATATTTAAATACTGCTTTTTTTTTTTTTCTCTTGTATGAAAAATTGAGAGCATAAGTAAGGACCAAAACAGATCTTGGGAAATGAGAAGAGAATTTCAAATGGGAAGAGGAACAACGAAGCAGATAAAGAAAGGCAGCAAGGGACTAGAAAAAAGAGAAGGAAGCACTGTAAACAAGGCTTTTATAAATAAGGAGGGGAACAGGGATTGAAGGGAGGGGAGGCGGAGAAAGGAGCAAGACATATCACGTACAAGTACAATTTCCCAGGCTGGGGATTTAGCTCAGTGGTTCCGGCGCCTGTCTTGCAAGCACAAGGACCCAGGTTCGATCCCTGGTAAACACATACAATACTGGGCGTGGAGACTCACGCCCAGCAGCAATCAGTACCACATACCACAGTGCCGGGTGTGGTGGCTCACGCCTGTAATCCCAGCACTTGGGAGGCAGAGGCAGGAGGACTGCTGTGATGTGAGTTGGAGGCTGAACTACAAAGCGAGACCCTGCCTCAAAACAAAACAAACAACAAAAAAAAAACAAGTACTATTTCCCTATGACGGATGATAGCATTATGTACATCCAAAAGTATCTATAATAAAATAAGATTGTAGTGGAAGTTCTGTGTGCCATGACAGCTCTGTAGGAAAAGTGAGTCAAGCGTCATTAGTAAGCAGATGGCTTAACTTTGTTCACCTGCTGCACATATATATAAAACTAGAAAACAAAACAAAAAATCAATTGTAAGTACTAAAACTAAAAAAAGCATTTTATAAAATGTCTTGTCATAAGGATTACTCAAAAATAGATGGTTCAAAAGGGCTCAAATCCATGCAATTAGTAATAAAAAGGGTGAAATCAACAGTTTCAGCAGAAATCCAAAGGATATTCACTATCTACTTTGAGAATTTGTATTCCAATCAGATAGAAAACACTAAAAAAAGGAACATATTCCTAGATTCATACAAAAAGTTGAATGAAGAAGATATAAAAATTCTAAACATCCCAACATCACTCAGTGAAATTGAAAATGTAATTAAGAGCTTATCAACAAAGAAAAGTCCTAAGGCTACACTGCTGAATTATACAAGAAATTTAAGGAAGAACTAATGCCAATACTTCTCAAATACTTTATTGAAATTGAAAGGGAAGCAATACTCCCAAACTCTTTCTTGGAAGCAAGCATTACTTTCACTTCAAAAGCAGAGAAACACCCAACCAAACAAGAGAACTCAGGACAATGAAGAGAAGAGAACTCCCTAATGAACATAGATGCAAAAATCCTCAGTAATCTACTGGCAAACAGAATACAGAGGATCATCAAGAAGACCATATATCCTGACCAAGTTGGATTCACACCAGCGATGCAAGGATGGTTCAACATATCAATAAATGTAATATATTTTATTAACAGAATCAAGGACAAAAACCATATGATTATCTCAATAGATGCAGAAAAAGTGTTTGACCAAATGCAACATACATACATGATAAAAACTCTATTGAAATTGGAGCAAATTATCTTTATCTCAGCTGTATAAAAGCTGTCTATGAAAAACCAACAGCCAACATCATACTAAATGATCAAAAATTGAAAACTTTCATGCTAAAATCAGGAATAAGACAAAGATGTCCACTATCACCACTCTTTTTCAACATAGTTCTGGAAACATCAGCCACAGCAATTAAACAAGAGAAAGAAATAAAATGAATAAAGATAGGAAAGGAAGAAATTAAATTGTCAGTATTTGCTGGTGACATGATACTCCATAAAGAAGATTTTAACCCCTCCATCAAAAGAGTACTAAACCATCAGATTCAGTAAAGTAGCTAGATACAATGTCCACACTCAGAAATCAATAGTTTTCTATACACGAATAGCAGACTGACAGAGAAATTGAGGAAACAATTCCTTTTGCAATAGCACTAAAACAATGAAATATCTAGGAATCAACCTAACAAAGGGACTAAAAGATTTTTACTCTGAAAACTACAGTACTCTGAAAAAAGAAATCAAAGAAGATATCAGAAATGGAAAGGCATTCTCTATTCCTGGGTAGAAAGAGCCAATATAGTGAAAAGGGCTATAATTCCAAAATTGCTATATAGTTTCAGTGCATTCCTGATTGAAATCTCAGCAGTATATTTCACAGAACTAGAAAAAATAATCGAAAAATAATTCATCTGGAACCCAAGAGACCTAGAACAGCAAAAGCAATTCTGGGTAATAAAGACATGACAGGGGGTATCACAATCCCCAGTTTGAAACTATACTCCAAAGCCAATGTGAGATATGTATGTATGTGTGTGCACATGTGTATATATACATGTGTATACATACATGTGTGTATATATGTACATGTATATATACATGAATATATATGTATATGTATATATACATACACACACATCATTGTATTGTCAAATAAATAGACCCAATGAATGGAATAGGTTAGAAGATGCAGAAACAACTCCAAACATATGAAGCCACCTCATCTTTGACAAAGGAGCCAAACACCTTCAGTGGAGGAAAGATAGCCTTTTAATAAATGGTGCTGGAAAAATTGGGTTTCAAACTGCCAAGGATTAAAACTAGAGCTACATCTTTCATCATACACTAAAGAAAAATCAAAGTGAATTAAAGATCCACAATAATAAGACCGGGGCTTAAGCTCAGTGGTTCCAGCGCTTGCCTTGCACAAGGTCCCTAGTTTGATCCCCAGTAACCACATACAACAATGCCAGGTGTGATGACTCATGTCCACCAGCAATCAGTATCACATACCAGGCATGGTAAATCATGCTCATAATCCCAGTGCTCAAGAGGCAGAGGCAGGAGGATTGCTGAATTCGAGGCTGAGTTCAGGGCCAGCCTGAACTACAAAGTGAGTCCCCGTCTCAAAACACTAAATATATATACTAAATATATATATATACTAAATATATATATATAAAATATGTATACTAAATATATATATAAAATATATATACTACATATATATATACTAAATATATATATACAAACACACACACATATATATATATTTAGTTAAAACAGAAACACTAAACGTGCTGGAAGATAGGTTAGGTAGAATTCTTGAAGACACTGGTGTAGAAAGACTTTAAGAATAAAACCTCAGGCTGGTGATTTAGCTCAGTGGTTCCGGTGCCTGACTTACAAGCACAAGGGCCTGGGTTCAATCTCCCAGTAACCACATATAATACTGGGTGTGGAGACTCACGCCCAGCAGCAATCAGTACCACATACCACAGTGTCGGGCATGGTGGCTCCTGCCTGTAATCCCAGCACTCGGGAGGCAGAGGCAAGAGGATTGCTGTGAAGTGAGTTTGAGGTTGAGCTCAGGGCCAGCCTGAACTACAAAGCGAGACCCTGTCTCAAAAAAAAGAATAAAACCTCAGTAGCACATGAATTTCACACAAAGAATAACTGGAATCTCAACTTATTAATAGTCTTCTACAGAGCCAGAAGAACCATTAAGAGAGCTAAAAAAAACAACCTACCATGTGGGGAAAAAAATTTTACTAGCAGTTCCTCAAACACAGGGGTACCATCTAGAACATATAAAGAACCTTTATAAAAGTCAGACAACCCAAATTTATAGACCCAATTCAAAAATGGGTATCTGATATGTACAGACATTTCTCAAATGAAGAAATAGAAGCAGCAAAAAAAGAAACACATGAAAAAAACATTCAACATCACTGGTCATCCAAAAGATGCATATGAAAACAACACTGAGATTTCATCTCACTCCAGAAAAAATGGCTGCTATGAAGAAATCAACCAATAACAAATGCTGGTGGGGCTGTGGGGAGAAAGGAACTCTTCTCCACTATTGGTAGGAGTGTAGACTAGTGCAACCATGGTGGAAATCAGTATGGAGATTCCTTAAAATACTAGGTTTAGAGGCCTCATTTCCCTGCTGGGTATTTTCCAAAAACACTAAAAGAGTCATACTACAGTGACATACATACACCTGCCTTTATAGTAGTAGAGTTTGTAATAAGTAAATCTTATAAACAGCCTCAAAGCCCATCAGCTGATGACTGGATAAAAAAGATTTTTTTTTTAATAAAATGAAGTACTACTCACCCATAGGAATGATAAACTCTAGTGATTTATAACTAAATGGATGCACATTGAGGCCATACTCATAAGTGAAATAAATGGGATATACGTGTGTAAATATCAAATCATTTCTCTATGAGAAACTGCAACTGGAAATGAGGTCAAAGGGGAACTGAGAAGAGGAGGTAGGGAAAGTGAAAGAAGGGAAAAACTGAAAATAAGAAGGAAAAAATGGAAACAAATCTTATATATCAAAAGGGGAGGGGAGACTATGGGAAAAAATAATCGAGATACATCATGTACAAGTGAAAAATTCTGAGTGATGAATGTGATCATAAATTCTACCTAAAATGTACCAATGAATTCAATTTAAAAGCTGGATGGCTCAGCATGGGGTCAGCCTGGGGTGATGAGCAAGCTGCGAAGATGAGTAGTGGCAATGGCTGCACGGTGATGTGGACATGTGTCATCCACTAGACTGTAGCTCACAACCAGTTAAAATGGTAAGGTTTATGCTGTGTACATTTTACCACAATAGAGAAAGTCGATGATTTAAATTACTCAGAATAAGAATAGTACTATACATGTGCTCTGTACTTTTTTTTTTCACATGTATAGCTAGTTGTGAAAAGTTAATTGGGAAAAATATCCATTTACAATAAAAAGGAAGGAGAGAAGCCAGGGAGGGAGTGGTATGGAAAAAAGTGGGGTAGATACAGGAAACACACAAGCTAAAAATGTTTGTTACGGATACTAAAGACAACCTCAGGGTTTTGGGGAAACGTATATCAGATTCCGGATGAAATATTCAGTATTGCAAAGAACTAAAATTGCCCCCAAATTAGTCCTTACCTGTAATTCAATTCTAGTCAAAATACCAGCAGGATTTCTCTTACAGAATTTGACACGTAATTAGAAGGTTGATCTGGAATGATAAATGAGCGAGAACAGCCACGATTTTCTAACGCAGTAACAAGGAAGGAGGAGCCATATTCGAATGTATAAAGCGCTACTCAGTGGTCTTTTCTTCTTCCACAACAACAGAACTTTGGCTTCTTCCGCTGACCTATTACTGTCCTTGGAGGAAAGAATATCAGTGCAAGCTGCTGAAGTTGCTATAGCACATTCTGTAGAATTTACAGCTATTTTTTAATATGTTCTGTATTTTTATTTTTAAAACAAAATGAAATTGCCAGAGATTTAGCTCAAATGATACCCCGACTACCTTGGAAGCACAGGGCCCCAGTTCTATCCTCGGTACAGCAAAATTAATTAATTAATTAAAAAAGAAAGAAAGAAAATTAAAAGCCATGCTGTATAAATTCACCAAAGGGTGTTAACAGAACTTATTATTTGGATAGTCTGTGATTTGAGCTCTGAGTTTTAAAAAAATTCATATATTTCTATTCATTTCATAAAAGCAAAATGATTCATTTTTTAATAATACTTCCTCAGAAGAAGTATAAATAGCCAACAGGTATATGAAAAAATGTCCAACATCTCTGGCCACTAGAGAAATGCAAATATTAAAGTGTTAAAATTCCATCTTATACCAGAAAAAGTGGCAATCATCAAGGAATTTTTTTAAAAAACCAAATATTGGCATGGCTAAAGTGAAAAATGAACCCTCCTACATTGCTGGTGAGAATGTAAATTAGTACAACCACTAAGGAAATCAGTATGGCAATTCCTCAAAGAATTAAAATTAGAAATCCCATACGACCTAGCTATTCCCCATCCCCAAAGAGCTAAAGATATACTACAACAATACATGCATACCAATAACTATAGCAGCACAATTTATCATAGTTACTCATCAAAAGACAAACAGGTATGGGCCGGGGATTTACCTCAGAGGTTCCGGCACCTGTCTTGCAAGTGCAAGGACCTGGATTCATTCCCGGTAACCACATACAACAATGCTGGGCATGGAGACTCACACCCACCGGCAATCACTACCACATACCACAGTGCCAAGTGTAGTGGTTCATGCCTGTAATCCCAGCACTTGAGAGGCAGAGGCAGATTGCTCTGAGCAGGATTGCTGAGAGTTCAAGCTGAGCTCAGGACCAGCCTCAACCACAAAGCAAGACCCTGTCTCAAAAAAACAAAAGACAAACAGGTAAAAAAAATGTGATGCCTATGCAGTATGGAGTACTACTATTCAGTTATAAAGAAAAACAAATTCAAGATATTCATAGGAAAATGGGTGCACCTCAGAAATATAATGTTGGGTAAAATAAATCAGAAACATAAGCAGAAATACCATATAGTATCTCTCATATGAGAAAGACAAAGTACAAACAAAGAGATAATAAAGAATTGACAGAAGAAAACAAGGGGGCAGGTCTCTTGCAAACACGAAGAGGTCCAGGAGACTAGGGTAAAGAGAATGAGAAGAGAGAGGGGAAATAAGTACAACAGAGATATGCCATGTACAGGATCCCTGGCCACACAGGACCTAGTACTTAGTTGTGGTGACTTTAGTGGGATCAGGAAGATGTTCTACCGATAGAGAGCAGAGTTCCATCACAGCTGCTCCAGACCTGCTCTTATCCAGTGAGAAGGTCACCAAGTGGTTGCCTTTTGACTCTGACCACTCTCTTCATGACAGCAGCTTTTGGTGGCTTCCCACTCACCTCAGAAAGTATTAGGTAAGGAGTTAACCTAGCATGGAAATGTTTTACACTCAGATTCTTTAGCATCTATGAACAGATGATGAAAATAGTTAAAGATTCACAAAAAGATGGAGAGGATTTCACAGAACATAAGGCAAAGGTAGCAATAACTAGATTGTATGTCCTGCCACCTTGATAATTACCTTCATCGGGGTCAGAGTCAGGGAGAAAAAAGAGATTAGGCTTAAATGTCAATCTCTCTCTCTCTCTCTCTCTCTGGAACTATAATGTCATCTAAAAGGTATGTTTTGGGGTGTGACATGTGATTAATAAAAGTACCTGCAATTCTACCTCCCAATTGCTTCTACCTTAATTGACATTGCAACCACAGCAGACATCAAAGTTCTGCTTGCACAACTAGCTATTTAATTACTACTTTGATAATGTCAGGAATGTACAAAACCAGACTCTGACAGGGATGGAAGTCAGGTGAGACCTCCTTGGGGACACTGGAGAGTTCTGAAGGGGGAACAGGAATTAAACACATCAGGGGCTCAGGCAAGAGCTAGCCTAGGGCTTAGAAGGTCTTGTGGCTGGATGTGCACATCATGCAAGAGACAGGTAAGAAGCCACTCGGAAGCAGAGGAAGCCAGTGTGCTCATTGCCAAGAGAACCGGGAAGAAGAAAATGGTAAGATAATCAAAGGACCATTTCAAAAATGGGACAAATATCTTCCAGCTTTGGAGCTGTATTCAAGCAGTGGAGAGGTGTTGGAGGACAAAAGGAGAAAAATAAAGCAAGATTAATAAGATATACTATTTGTAATTATTTGTAACCTTTTGAATTCATGTGAGTTTATCATTTTCATCTTTAGGCATTTTTTTAAATTCCATAATAAAAGAAAAGATGAGAATTGTGGGAGAAAAAAAACTGATATAAAATTCAAAGGAAGGAATGTTTCTTTTCACACAAGCCAACTCTCTCTCTAAAAAAAAAGGTTGCTTTATAATTATAAAAGTAAAAACACATGGAGCCGGGGATTTAGCTCAGTGGTTCCGGCGCCTGTCTTGCAAGCGCAAGGGCCTGGTTCGATCCCTGGTAACCACATACAATACTGGGCGTGGAGACTCACGCCCAGCAGCAACCAGTACCACATACCACAGTGCCGGGCGTGGTGGCTCTCGCCTGTAATCCCAGCATTTGGGAGGCAGAGGCAGGAGGATTGCTGTGATGTGAGTTGGAGGCTGAGCTCAGGGCCAGCCTGAACTACAAAGCGAGACTCTGTCTCCAAAAAAACCTAAAAAAAAAAGTAAAAACACATACTAGATGCAAGAAGACTAGACAAAGAAACCACATTTTCAACCAGGAAAGTAGTTATGTATATTTTCATATACTAGATGGAACTGCATGTTAACAGGTGAATATTGTGTTTATAAAGAATCTGTAATGAGAAAAGGTTAAGTGACTAAACTACTTAGCTTTTTTCTCCCCTAAATTTTACCATCTTGACTAGGCCATGAGCTACCTCCATAGCTAGTAAGGCATTATTTCCGATTGTGTCTGGGTGAGTTGCTGGGAGATACTAGCACTTGATTCAGTAGCTGACTAAAGTAGACAGCCCTCCTCAGAGTGGCAGGGCTTTGAGAGAGCAAACACAACAACCCAATGCAGAGAGTAAACCTGCCTTCCTGCTGAGCTGAGACATCCATTTCCTCTTACCCTCAGAACCCCTGGTTCTGGGACCTTCAGGCTTCCATTGGAATCATCACTATTGCTCTCTGACTCTTAGGTCTTCAAACTGCACCACCAGCTCTCCTGGATCTCCAGCTTATAGGCAGCGGATTGTGAGATTTCAGCCAACATGGTCCCATGAGCCACCAGTATCTTATAATAATTAGATGATAGATAGACAGACAGACAGACAGATAACAGATAGACAGACAGACAGACAGATAGATAGATGTTTATATACATTTTATTCAGTTTCTCATTGTTGGGACGCAATACCCAACACCAAGAAATTAAAGGAGGAGAAGCGTATTTTGTTTCACATTTCAATCCACAGTGCCAGCTCCAAGGCAGAACAGCATGGCAGGAGGGTAGGCAGAGGAGAGCTGCTCACTTCATGGCAGACAGAAAGCAGGGAGGCAAAGGCTGAGCCAGGGAAGGAGCTACACCCTTCCGGGCCACACCTTCATTACCCCTCCTCTTCGGAGCAGGCTCCTCACACTACGCCCCCCAGTCACCCTCCTTAAGCCCTGCCTCTGAGTGAAGAGGCTTTGGGGACATCCACATATAGGCCATGACACAATATGTTTATATTACTGGTTTTGTTTCCCTGGAGAACACTAATTCAGATTTCTGTCTTAGTTTAGACTAGTACAACCAAGTACCATAGACTGGGTGGCTTAATATGGTTTCTGTAGTTCTAGAGAGTAAAAGTCAAACATCAAGGCAGACTGAGTGTCTCGGAAGGACCTGGTTCCTGGTTTACAGATAACTGTCTTCTTGCATCTTCATACAGAGGAGAGCAGGGAGCGTGATTGTCTCTTTTAGGTCTCTTCATATAAGGGCACTAATCCACCCTTCTGAACCGACTACCCCCTAAAAACCCCACCTCTGAATATTATTCCACTGGGGATTTAGGCTTCAGTTCCAGGTTTAGGAAGGTGCTGAGTGTAGTAGCACATGCCTATAAACCCAGCTACTCAAGAGGCTGAGGCAAATTCAAGACCAACCTACACAACTGCATTAGTCATTTTCCCATCACTGGGATAAAATATTCAACACCTCAAACTTAAAAGAAGTCAAGTTTATTTTGGCTCAGTTTCAGTGGGTTTAGGGTACAGAGCCAACTCCAAGCCAGAAATGGCATCATGGAAGGGCCTGGTGGAATAAAGCTGTTCATGCCACAGCAGCCAGGAAGCAGAGCAAGAGGGAAAGAGCCAGGACCAAGAACACACCCTTCTAGGTCACACTCCCCATGTACCATTCTTTCTGAGCAGGTTCCACCTGCGAACAGCACAGCCAGCTACAAACCCCTCCATGGACGAGTCAGCTGATGAGTACAGAGGCCCATGATCCCATCACCTTCCGAAGCTCCACCTCTGAACACAAGACGTTGGGGGACTGGATTTAGATCTAAACTGTCAGAGCAACTTAATGAGACCCTAGTCAAAATTAAAATGAAGAGATGACAATGTAGATTAATACGTGATCTGAAAAAGGGAGTGGACACGTTGAGTCCACACTACTATCAGGATACTTTCCCTATAGCATTTCATTTCCCCCTTTTCTGCAGAGTAATGATACTACATTGTTCCTCAGACTTGCATACTTAGCCATAAAGTTTCAAATGGTGTTTTTTTTTTGTTTGTTTGTTTTTTTAGGTTTTTTGAGACAGGGTTTCACTTTGTGGTTCAGGCTGGCCCTGAGCTCAGCCTCAAACTCACATCACAGCAATCCTCCTGCCTCTGCCTCCCGAGTGCTGGGATTACAGGCATGAGCCACCACGCCCGGCACTGTGGTCTGTGGTACTGGTTGCTGCTGGGCGTGAGTCTCCACGCCCAGTATGGTATGTGGTTACCGGGGAATCGAACCCGGGCCCTTGTGCTTGCAAGACAGGCGCCGGAACCACTGAGCTAACTCCCCGGCCCCTCAAATGGTGTTTTTAAAATCTTGAAAAACATTGTTTTCTCAAATTATAGATAGTTATGTGTCTAGAATAAAATACAGTCTTGGCTATGCAGGAGGGGTCTACAAAATTCTGTTTTTATTGACCATGACCTCATTCCAACTCAAAGTCTGGCACGTGAGGGGAAAAAAACCAGATTCATTAATCTCTTTTCAAAACTCTATTTAAAATACCCTCAAAATGTCCCATTCTCATCAATTCAGAGGAAAAAATGCAAATCAGTAATAAATATGAAAAAATGTTCAGCACTCAACTAATCAAGGAAATGCAAATAAAACAACAAGGCAATGTCTTTCATCTATCAAATTTGCAAATGGTTTTTAAATGCCAATACTAATGCTGGCCAAGGTGAGATACAACTCACATAATAGTGCTTGTGATAGCACAAAATGAAAAATGTTTTGGCAAAATAAAGCAAAACCCTTACAAAGTCATACCCTTTGATTTCATAAATTTTCTGCTAGAAGTCTTTCTATAAAAAATAGTGTGATCAGGCCAGGGATTTAACTCAGTGGTGTTGTACCAGCCTGGCAAGCAAAAGGTCCTGAGTTTGGTCCCTAGTATTCCCCCCAAAAAAGAATATGATCAATATTTTCGAGGGTAAAAAAATTTAGGTAGTGAAATAACAACAAAACCTGCCCACATCCTTTAGCTGACACTCGGTTCTGGTTGTCAAGCTCTGATCAGCACAGCTCTGGTGTTAAATGAAAGGGAAATAAGTGAAGCCAGAATGTGATCACATACTTAGGACTTTGAGTCACACATTTCTCCTTTTATCTACTTTACATGTGGAGTTCCAGTAAGGATTCACAATTTTTAAAAATAGTCTAGCCTGGCTTGAATATAAGATCCATGCGGAATCTATGAGTAATGTGCTCTCAGATTCTCAAAACCAAGCACAGTGCTTGGCTCATAGTAGATATTTGATAAACAGATGATGCTTGTTGTGAATTTAAGTATTTTTTTTTTCCTGATGAAAAACAGGTTTGACAGACTATAAAATCAACATTAAAAAACCAGCAGCTTTTCTTTACACCAACAATGAACTAGCTGAGAAAGAAATCAAGAAAACAATCCCATTCACAATAGCTTCAGCAGGGGTGGAGAGATCTGAAGAATCAACCAAGCAAAGAGAAAAAAAACCTTCATTATGGTTTAGATCTAAACTATCCCGCAAAATTCTTACATTAAGATGTTGGCCTGCTCTGAAGGAGCAGGTCTCTGGGTCATGACCAAAAAGAGTATACACTCTCCCTGGCTCCTACTTTCTGTTCTTCTTGGCTACTGTGGATGACAAAATTTTCTCTTTGCCAGGTCCTCTATTATCGTGTTTCTACATTTGAACCTGCTGGTGATGGGCTGAAATTTCTGAAACTATGACCCCAAATAAGCCTTTTTTCCTTTAGGTTATGAGTGTCAGTTATTTTGTTCCAGCAATGGGAAGTTAACTAAGACATACCTATACAGTGAAAATTGCAGAACACTGAAGAAAGAAACCGAAGACACTAGAAGATGGAAAGATGCCCCATGTTCATGGATAGGCAGAATTAGTATTGTAGAAATACCATATTACCAAAAGGAATCTTCAGATTCAAGGCAATCCCTATCAAAATCCCAATGACATTTCTCACAGAACTAGAAAAGGCAATCCTAACATCCATATAGAAAAATAGACAAAAAAACAAAATGAGAATAGCCCAAAGTAATCCTAAGCAATGAGAGCAAGGCTGGAGGCAGTACAATATCTGACTTTAAACTGTTATAAACTTATAGCTACAAAAACAGTACAGTGCTTGCACAAAAATAAAAATATAGACCAATGAAATAGAGAGAATATAAAAACACACCCACAGAATTAAAACTATCTGCTTCTCAACAAAGAAGCTAAAAACATACATTGGAAAAAAGACTGCCTTTTAACAAATGGTGCTGGGAAAACTGGATATTCATATATACGACACTAAAACTAGATCCTTATTTCTCATCCTGTACAAAAGTCAGTTCAAAATGAACTGGATCAGAGACCAAGGTATAAGATCTGAAATTTTGGGAGTAATAGAAAAAACAGAGGGGAAACATTTGAAGCCATGGGCACACATACATATACATATATATATATATATATATATATATATATATATATATATATACATACATACATATACATATATACAACTTCAATAACATTTGAAAAGTGGGCTGGGATGTAGCTCAATAGCACTGTGCCTGCTTCATAAGCATAAGATCCTGATTTCAATCTCCCAGTACTGAAAAAAAATTATAATTAGGAAATTAAATAAAGATAATGTTCAAACAACTCATTGGCTGTTGAGGAAAACAAGGAGTAAATCCATATCACCATTTTTGTAGCCTAAACAAATATCAATGTATAAATGACTTTAATATGAAATGAAATCATTAAAATACAAGATTATAGTTACATTAAAAACAAGAGCATTAACTATTCAACACTATTTTATTATTTTACTCTATTTTACTAGTTTCCATGCTCCTGGGTCAATCCTCCCAGTGGCCCCTGAGTGAAATGAAAGGGAAAAAACAGAGACAGCCGGGTCTCTTCCAACTTCCAAGCTCTCCTCTTCCTAACTGCAGGCTCAGGGACCTCTTATTGGTAACTTACAACTAATAGTTATAGTATTTATACCACAGAAATTGATGCAAGGTACAAGTCAAGGCTTAATTTATTATTTTGTTGATCATCTAAACTTATGAAAGTGATAGAGAAAAATAGTAATGACTCAGATTAAAACGAGTCATAATAGCACAAAGCATGATATACTTCTAGTGTCCAAAAATTATCTGCTACAACAGAATCACTCCCATCCCTGCAAAACCCCCCTCCCTACATCAGTGGTTATTCACTTTCATCTTGCTAGTTAGCATAAGGGAAATATCAACTAATATTGATGTTTGGATTACAGTTGCTGTTCACTTGCAACCGTAGGAGGGCTTTGAGCACAAGAATTGGACACAAATCAACAGAAATGTTCCCTGAAATCAATCAGCCAAATGGAGTTTACAATAAAATGTTGTATGTTTTATAATTATGTGTAAATTATATGCTGTACATTTGAATCTATATGCATATATTTTCCCAAAAAGTCAGTTGTTTTTTTGTTTTTGTTCTGGTTTTGGTTTTTTTGAGACAGGATTTTGCTTTGTAGTCCAGGCTAGCCTTGAACTCACAGCAATCCTCCTGCCTCTGCTTCCTGAGTGCTGGGATTACAAGCGTGAGCTACCACTGCTGACAGCCGGTTGTTAAATATGTGCCAGCACCCCACAGCAAGAAAAGTATTTTTTTCAGTAGTCCACCAAAATAAACATGATTTGCAAATGTAGCCACAGCTCAAGAAGTCAGTGAGCCAATGGGAAGAGAACACTGCTGCAAACCGTAGAGTGAAAAAGTCCCTCTTTGTAACTAGGGCTAAGAGGAAGTGAGCAGTTCTGTTTTGCAGCCTATGTGGAAGGAAATTCTAAGAGGTTGATTCTTTATCTCTGGGGTTCTGCCCACACGTAGAGAAAGAAAGTAAGAAAAGTAAGAGAGCGAGAAGGTCACAAGACAGTCTCTATAATTAGCTTAACAGGCAAATTAAGGTACATAGACTTCCAGAGGCTTATACCGAAGCGGGTCTCTTTGGTGTCTGCCCGGCACACCGGGCCTTCTGCTCAGCACCCAGCAAAGCGTACTTTCTCCATTAATTAGACAGGAAACCAAATTTCCCTTGCAGATGAACAGTGCTTTATAATTTTACAAATATATATTATTATCTCACTCGCTTCTCACAACACTCTTATGAAGAAGCAATGGCCACACTTGAGACAAAGTCATACAGAAAACAGTTCTGTGTGATTAACCATGGTTTTAAAACCAAGCTCAAGAAAAAAAACGCTTCTTTTAAATTCCCTACATTCCTTTGGTGGGGTCTCCTCTCTGGCTTTTCAACATCTCCGCGTGACTTTGTTTAGGGAGCCCTGGCCTTTTCCTGTTCCTCCTTGAAAGGATGACAAAATCACCTGATTGCAATGAACCATACATAGGTTTCTTAAACTCTGGTTTCTGCCCCAGCACGCAGAACTCCTGAGAGGGAGAGGCGATCTCTTTCGAGTCCTTGAACTGCACACTGCCGGAAAGGCCTGAGCAGCCTTGCCGAGCAACGAACGTGCTTCGTAGTCCCAGCAGAGGAAGAGCGGAGGGAGGGAGGAGAAAGAAGAAAGAGAAGAAGTTACTGAATCTCTAGCTCCTGTTCCAGGAACTTCTAGAGACTCTATCCACTGGATCTTAATCTGATGACTTCATTAGCTTCATTCCACAGATGACAAAACTAGGGTTCAAAGAGGTTAATTTCTGGATGAATGACAAACTAGGTCAACAGTAGCTGTGACTCTGAAGACCATCCTTTACCGCAGGACACAGTCTGGCTCAACGTGTCTGTCCTAAGGAATGATGATGGCATCCCCGGGGACTTGTGAGAAATGCAGGTTCTCGGGGTCACCCACGACCTGCTGAACAGAAACTACAAGGCCGCGACGGCAGTTGTGTGATATACCCTACGGGTTATGCTGATAAATGAGAAAATCTGAGATGCCCCGTTTGCCTACCCCGACTGACCAGACACAGGCCAGATAGTCTGTATCTCGTTCTCAAACGCAACCACGAATGCTAGTAAATGAGCTGACTGCATTCCAATAAACCTCGTTAAGACGATGAAATCTAAATTTTATATCATTGTCATGTATCACAAAATAGTATTCTTTCTTTGGCTTCCTCTCCTCCCCCAAACTTTCAAAAATGTGACAAAATCCTTCTTCTGCCGGGAGGTGTAGAAGAGAGGGAGCAGGCTGGATACTGTCCTCCGGCTGCTGTTTTCTAACCACAGCCCTCTAGCTGGACTCTCCTGCCTGGTGTCTGGAGCTTTGCGTGGGGCAGTGATGCAGAGCGGCAGCCCCAAAACAAGGCCAAATGTAAATGACAAAATTCTTTGTGGTTCGATGCAAGAAGAGAGTGTGTTGGTTGTGGGAATCAGGAAGGCTTCTGTGCAGAGGGTGCAATCCATGAAGGGTTCACAGAGTGAGTAGCAGGCAATGAATATAGATTTGAGACGGAAAGCAGCACGGGCAACAATGCGAAGACTGGAGAAAGCAAGGAACGTCCTTCCCAGGCTCGCTTCCACCCGAAGAGTTTCAGCTTCCTGAGTGAAAATGCCCTAGAAAATTGTATTACACAAAAAATGTTTCAAGGCCCCTGTGCACAGCAACCAAACTAAAGCATCGGGAAAGTAACGAATTGCAAGAACTGAAATCACAGCCTTACATATGAAAATCATTATCTATTCTTCCTCCACCACAGCCCATATGTGATGGGGAGGTTGTCTTGTTCCCCGCAACAAATTATTTCCGGTTGCAAATTTGGCTTTATGAAATATGCTCCAAGTATCATATACTGCAAGAAATAATTCTTTTAAGATATTTTCAAGTTATACAAATTAGTCCTCTTGAGAACTGCTTTTTCTACATAATTCTTTACATACCCTCTCCAAACACAAGATGACCATAAATTATGATCAATTTGAGAGGAATTTTTTTTAATTATACACTTTTATTTGAATTGCTTTGACCTTAGCTATTAAAAGGAAATGCTATCTGTCTGGTAATCATTCTCAGAATAAGAAAGGAGGTGAAGATTAGGGATTTAGCTCAAGTGGTACCACGCCTACCTTAGGAGCATAAGGGCCTGAGTTCAATCTCTAATACTGAAGAAAAAAAGGAGATGAATGACTGACTTTAGAGATTTTGTTGTTGTTGTTACAACAGGGTCTCACTATGTAATCACTACGCAAGCCTCGAACTTGCAGGGATTCTGCTGATTCAGGCTCCCAAGTCCTGGATTGCAGGAGTACACCACCATGCCAGCTGATCAAGTTGTTCTGCTGACAGATACGAATTCATAGAGCAGAGCAGTTAAGAGACCAGGGGCTGAGACTAGTCTCTGAATTGAAATCGCTGTTTCCCCCGCTCGACAGGCTATTTAGCCTTGACAAAGCATTCATCTCTTCAAGCCTCAGTTTCCCTAAGAAGAAAGCAGAGTCGACACCTCCAGTTGTGAAGCTGTTTGCAAAGTACAGGGAAAGCTCAGTATGTTGCAACCATCCTGGTTACTTCACAGCGAGATCTTTCCTCTAAAACTCAACACCTTCATCAGCTGGTGGAGAGCAGAGCAGAAGTTCTTGCTTGGAGGAGGTGTGGAGTTTGAACCTTATCTAAATGGGACATACCAATGTCTGAAATAACAGTCCTTTGAGACATAAAGAGAAGAGTGTATTTGTATCATCTGAGAGTGGCTGAAAAAAGCTCCTGGGGGCATCAGAATGTCCACTCGGAGCAACAAAATTTATCCTGTGATAACTGTAGGCAAGGGCAGAGGCAAGAACAAAATGAAGTTGGTCAGGTCTATGCACTAAGAGGCCATTGCTCACGGCTGTGCACCTGTTTGGAATGGGTGTGGGGACATTTGAAATGACTTGGGCCTCAGAGACTTAAGGACCTGAAGTGCCACCACTCACTAACCCTAACTGAATATTGGGGACAAGAGAAGATGGGGTCAAACATGAGATGAGGACTGCAGAGTTCTCCACATGATGCCTACCATCCTACAGATCAAGAGGAGCTGTTCTTGTTGTCACCATGAGTCTCCACATGGTGATTCGCTACTTGCGAAGTCACTTGCATATTCACTGCCACCCACACTGATCCTCGGCCAGTTCTCTAATCTGCTGGATGATAATCACTGTGTCCACACTGACATGAACATTCATCAGCGTTTTCCTCTCATTGGCTCATTGGTCAATAGGGCAACTTTCCAGGACTTGGGGAGGCAGAAGGAACTTGCTCTGTACACCATTGGATTCCCTTATGGGTCTCCTACACAACTTGTTGCTTCTCCTTTCTTAGAACTAATCACATTGTATTGCAATTATCTTGAATTCAACACTTTCTCCACCTGTTTCATTTGTCCTACAAGTGTCACAAAATTCTAAAATTTTGTGCTAAAATTTCACTATGTAAACCTAATATAGGATCTCACCCTAGAAAATGCTAAGTCATGTCTCTCGGAGACACCACCATGCCCTAGCATCTATCTCCCTGGAGACTTCAAAAAAGAGAGAAATCTGTTCAATTCTTCAAGCAACAGAAGATAAGAGTCCAAAAGCAAACCTAAATAGCCTCCACATGGGTTTCATAACTCCTTTGGGAGACACTTCCCCTCCCCTTACCCTGTGTGTTCTAGACTAAACAGAGGGACCTGGGTCAGGAGAGTCCTCATATCCCTGAGAAAATCAAAGTCACAGAGAGTGAGGTCACAGCCTGCCACACCTCCTTGTCCCCAGCTGTGGCAAAGCAGGAATGTTGTTTCCTAAGCAACAGCAAGAGAGGGCCCAGTGGTCACAGAGACACATGGCCACACCCCAGCGGGTACCTGCAGGCTAGCACATCCAAAGACACAGCCACAAACCCAGACACCATCCCTCATACTATAGGACATCTGACTCTTTTAAAAAGAAAACAAACAAACAAAACAGTCATCTTATTTCTTATTCTGGCCCAGGAGTTTTGTTGTTGTTGTTTTTGAGACAGGGTCTCGCTTTGTAGTTCAGGCTGGCCCTAAGCTCAGCCTCAAACTCACATCACAGCAATCCTCCTGCCTCTGCCTCCCAAGTGCTGGAATTACAGGCGTGAGCCACCATGCCTGGCACTGTGGTATGTGGTACTGAATGCTGCTGGGCGTGAGTCTCCACACCCGTATTGTATGTGGTTAACTGGGGATCGAACCTGGGTCCATGTGCTTGCAAGGTGCCGGAACCAATGAGATAAATCCCTGGCTCCTTATCTACCATTTCTTATGGGCCACTGGGGGATTCTGAAAATCCAGTGCTCTGTATGCATTTATAAACATCTGTGGATTGGAGCAGTCCAAATTAATCCCACGTTAGATCTTAAAGGCAGAGGAGACAGGGATTTATCTGGCCTGCACTGTGTGGCCCTTTCCTCCTAAGACTCCAGGTGTTGACCTGGAATGAGCAGGCAGGCCCTCCATTACCTTTATTCTCCATTCCTTTCTGCTTTATTCACTAATATTCTGCTCTTATTGGAACTGCTCCCCAGAAAGTCAGAAACCTGAAACTTCCTGGCCTTAGATTCTGACATCAAGGCTGAGGCTGGGGTAGAAGGTGAGTATAGCCTCAGGATATAAGACAGAGAACCACTTTGGTCCTCCCTAGATCCAGTTCTAAAATGGGTCAGGCAAAGACAGGATCTGAAGACCTGGGTGTGTAGACCAGTAGGCTGGAACATAGCAGAGGCTGCTATACTTTTGTAGAACTGGACTTGACAAAGAATCTTGTGCTAGACTCCAGCCCACCCACACCCTCATGGTGGTCCTGAAAGCCCAAAGCTGTAGGCTGGGTTGACAGCCTTGCCCAGAGCCAGGAGTTCTGGAAATGCTAGTTCCACATCACTCTCTCCATGTTCTTGCCTAGTCATCATGGGACACCTGCAAGTTACTCACCCTCCCAGGGCCTCATTTTCCTCCTCTGTGCCCTAGTGAACTAGTAGTTCCTATAGTGCTATGTAATTATGGGGACAAAATGACACATAGCAAGCACTTAGTACCTAACCTATAATAAGCACCTGATAAATTTCTATCTACTATGATTCACATGAAATTAAATTTCTCAAACTTACTGGTTACTGTTTTCCTGTATTAAAATAAGAGATTCTTCCCAAGTACTGTAATGGAGAAATGTTCTTTTCTGTATCTGCTTATCATCAGCACATTTTAAAAAAATTTATTAGTGCATAGTAGTCATACAGGACAATGGGCTTCATTGTGACACATTCATGTGTGCATGTGATACTTTAATGTTAGTATACTTCTCTCTCCTAATTCCCTTCTGTACCTGTCCTACATGAAGTCCATAGTCAGTGACTAGAAACTAGAGCCTATGGATGATGCTGACCACAGAGGGCTACACCTGCAGCTCTGCCCTAGGGTAAGAGGCTTAGGTACTGGGGGCTGGGAATTTAGCGCAGTGGTTCTGGTGCCTGCCTTGCAAGCACAGGATCCTGAGTTTGATCCCCAGTAACCACATACAACAATGCTGGGTGTGAGTGACTCACACTCACCAGCAGTCAGTGTCACATACTATAGTGCTGGCTATGGTGGTTCACACCTACAATCCCAGCACTTGGGAAGCAGAAGCAGGAGGATTGCTGTGAGTTCAAGACTTGCCTGGGCTACATGGTGAGCTCAGGATCAGCCTGAACTATAGAGCAAGACCCTGTTTCCAAAAAAAGAAGATTTGGCAGTAGGGCACCTCAAGTATCAGCTTTGTACAGACTTGAAAATTTGGACTTGACAAGTTACAGACTCTTCCAAGTAAAAAGATCTGAAATTCCATTTTTAAAGACTGCCAAAGAAAAGATTTTGCACCAAGAAATGGGAAAATCAGTAGGTAAAAGTCTTTCCCTGCTTCCCTATGTCTGAGGCTATCAGAGGCTTTGCCCATATGACAGGTGCATGGGCTGGCTCAAGAGAAGGCTGGGCCCACAACATCAACCAACCCATTCTGCCTAATGTCAGCATTCTGTAGGCTTCATGTACCAGTCATTTCTTTCTGAAATGCTCCCTGAACTTCCAGGTCTGGATTTCACATCCTGTGCTTTTTTTCCAGTTTTTTCCAAGTACATCAGTGGATTACACTGTTTATTTCCATTCCTTATGAGACACCAAGCTCCAGGATATCTGGAGTGAGGTAGGAGATTAGGGCTGGAGCAAAAAGGACAACTAACTGGGTAAAAAGTATCAAACATCATAAAACCCAGAGGACATGCACAGAACACAGGACCCAAAATGACTCCATGGCTCCTAAGTCCTATACCTGGAACCAATCAGAAAGTGATATTTTCAATCCCTGATTTGATGTTCCCCAAAGCCCCATGCCTGGGAGGTGGGCTTTCTTCTTCAAAGAGAGTTGAATCTGGAATGTGTGAGGCTGGGGTAAAGGGCATGTGCTGACTAATCCACCACACCTGAGTGACTAGTTTGTCATCACCATAATCTTGATGGGATAAAAAAGGCAGAAAGACACAGAGAACACTCTTTCCCTTGATGACATTGCTACGCTATGCACTCCATGGACGGCCCTTCTTGCCTTATGGATGCCATGTTGCTTCTCCTCTGTGATGCCTGTTTCCCATCCCTCCCTTGGAGCCGGCCGATTATGGACTGAAACCTCATTGAACGGTAAGCCAAATAAACCCTTCCATTTTAATTTTGGGTGCTGGG
This sequence comes from Petromus typicus, assembly GCA_004026965.1. Classification (NCBI taxonomy): domain Eukaryota; kingdom Metazoa; phylum Chordata; class Mammalia; order Rodentia; family Petromuridae; genus Petromus; species Petromus typicus. The sequence goes on from PVIR01008117.1 coordinate 33,662, forward strand.
CATTTTGTCTCAGTAATGAGAGAAATAACTAACAGAAATTTGGTACCAGAGAAGTGGGTGACATTATCTGGCAATGTAGCTCAAAAGCCTTTGAGAAGGGGAAGAGTTAGGAGAGATTTGGAGATGTTGGATACACAAGCAGAGCTGGAATGCCTGAGGCTGTTCTGTATGGGAGATTCTGATCAGAAGGCCAGTAAAGACCAGGCCTTCATCCACACGGGGCTGGTTTCAGGTGCAAGGGCTGTGGGGTCAGGAAGGCTTTCGACCAGAATTCTACTGGGAAGAAGGTCTACACTGGCTACTGGCCTCTGGAGGATGAGTGTTATGACTTAGGAGAAAGTTTGTCTGCATTTTGCTCATATTCAGAGACTTTGCTGAAAGATTCAGAGATGCCAGCTGAAGAAGCAGACCTAGCATATCTTAGGCCATTCTGTATGGGAGATTCAGTTCAGAGCTCAGAAGACTGGAAAGCTTGAAAAGAAGGGACTAGGGAGGTTTCTGCTAGGACTCCAGATGATGTGTGTCATGATTTGGCAGAAAGTTTGTCTGCATTTTGTTCATGTCCAGAGATTTTGACTGAGACTGAGCTTAGGGGCTATGGACTAATTCATCTTACAGAAGAAATTTCAAGGCAGTCAAATATTGAGGCAGTGGCATGGCTGCTGTTGGAAGCTTTTAACCAGATCCATATTGAGAAGCAAGAGCAGAGAGTCCAGCAAAATGATTTAAAATGTTCTGAGTTTGGCCAGAAAGGCTCTAGTGAAGCTGTGGAATGAAAAAACAAAGCAAGGCAGATCTTGATTGCTGAGAAGGAAGGAACAGGGAATAGAAAAGATGGGCTGAGGCTGTCACAGGAAGCAGCAGGATTCCACTCTGCATTCTCAGAGTTGTAAAGGTAAAAGATTTTGCTTTGGGAAGAAAGCTCCAGAGCACCATGTTCCAGAATGGTGACTGCCTAGGGAAGTTGTTTCGAAATGAGAGCAACCTAGGGAATTTGTTCCAAAATAGCAGCAGCCTGGGGAAGTTGTTTCTTGGGATTTGGTTCACAGGCACTGGACCCCTACAGAGAAAGGAAAGTCTGGGTGCCACCACTCCAAAAGACTGGCATCTTCCACGTGGTGCTGATATTAGGTGCATGCAGAATGCAAGGGTTGTGGGGTCAGGAAGGCTTTCCCTCAGATTCAGAAGAAGGCCAGGGAGGCCAGGCAGCGTGTTCCTGGGAAGGCAGCGTGTGAAAGTGTGAGTGAGAAGACCCCAGAGGTCTGGAGAAGCCAGGAGCATGGATCACGGAAGGAAGACTGCAAGGAGGGAGCAGAGCCAGCCCAAGAGAGAAGCCGTGAGAGCCGCAACAACCCTCAGTGCCATAGGGGCGGAGCCACCAAACCCTTTGGGATTCACAACTTGCCACAGACTGCCTCAGATGCTACACATGGAAGGACAGGACTTAAGGTCTGCCCTGCTGGATTTTGGACCTACTTTGATCCCATTCATTTGTATCCTCTTGTTTGTAACTTTTGGAATGGGAATGTCTGTCTTGTATTGGTCAATGCTGGAAGTGTTTGACTTTCTTTTCATTTGTACAGGGGCCTACAGCTAAGAGTTTGTCTTAGATGTCAGAGGAGATTTTGGAGTTGGACTTTTCAGCAATGCTGAAACCATTAGGGCTTTGGCAACTCTTAAGAGATGGATTAAATGCTTTTTTGCATAAAGGAATATGTATGAGTCTCTGGGGGGCCGGGGGTGGATTGCTATGATTTGGGTCTGGATGTCTCCCCCCAGAGCCTCATTTGGGCAGAGGCAGCTGAATCTGAAATGTGTGACACTAGGATTAAGAGCATGTAAGGTTACTAAACCACTACATAGGAGTGAGAGATTTGGCTCCACCCTAATCTCAGTAGTCTGGACGGGACAAAAGACATGGAGAAGTCCCTCTCTTTCTCCCTTGTTGCCATGACTACACTGTGGGCTCCATGAACTGCCTCTCTTGTTATCTTTGCTGCCTTGTATGTGCCATGTTGTCCCCTCTGTGATGCTTATTTGCCATCCCAACCTCAGAGCCAGCTGGTTATGGACTGAGGCCTCTAAAACCTGTAAGCCAAATAAATTCCTTCCCTTTTAACTTTGGATGTTGGACATTTTGTCTAAGCAATAAGAGAAAAGTAATTAACACAACCAATCAGAAAAGTGCTTTTTTCAATCCTTCATTCACATCTAATAAGTATCTAAGCAAGCCTTTCTGTAAGGCAATTTAAATCTAACCAGGCCATGAGATTTTCATAGGACAACTGTCCCAATGCCCTATTTGAATGGGAGGGCTAATCCAGGAAAGACCCCTTTCTCTCACTGTAGGCGTCACTATCGTGTGCACCAGCTTCCTCTTGTCCTTTAGAGCTACCTCTTTTCTGCCTTCTATAAATGTATACTTCTGATGCCCTTTTCTACATGTCTTGTCCATTTCTTCATTCAGGACACCAAGAACTTAGAAAGAATCCACACAGAACACCATTATCTCTTGTTCCACACTGTACCATTAGCAGCCAGCAGGGTCCACGACACACAGTAGGTTTCAATATTCTCAAAAATGAGTGAATGGCAGTGATAAAGAGGAAGAGTCAAGGTTTATTAAGAAGGTTTTAGATCAGTGTGGGCACTGAGTGGTGTATTTAAGAGGGGATTCTTGGACATGCTCCCAGCCCAGTCTGGGCAACCGGACAAGTAGTCACTTCCACTCAAAGATGAGGAAAAGAGGGCTCTGGAATTTCTTAAAGTGAGAGCACATGATAATGGAGCCAACAAACCTATGTGAAAGAGAAAAATGAATTTACAGACATTTCCAGAGTCTACATCCACAAGGCTAAGTATGAATGCAGTAACACAAATCCCAGCTGTTTGTCAATGGTTTAGAACCAAAACTCAACACACATGGTTTGGCCACAGCAGAGAGAGAAGTCAAAACAGGGAAGTCAAAGCAGGAAGACCATACTCAGCCTGTGCAGGCAGAGGGAGGCTAGTGTGGACTTAAGCCCCATGCCAACATTCATGGCTGCAATTGGCTGCTGTCCAGCATGGGCCTGCGCTGATAGGGTGAGGCTGTGAGCTGGGCTGCACAGGAGGCTGGGTGAAGAAGGGGCTGGTGCACAGCTTCTTGGGAAGCACCAGTGTCCCGGAGGTGACAGGCAGGGGTGGGGAGGTCAGTAAATATGAAGAAGTTTAAACAGCATCGTTCCCTGGGGCATTGGCCACAGCTCACAAATAAGAGCTGCTAGCAGAACAGAAACTTGGCTGGGGGAATAAAATGTTTCAAAGTTGCAGAGTGAACCTTGTGTCTTCGGATGAGGCCAGTTTCCAAACTGGAATCTCCAAGTGGCAATGGACAGTTTCTACTCTCCCTCTTTGGAGCAGCATTCTCAAAGACAGGCCAGTGGGTAGAGCACCAAGGTGGGTCACTCAGGGGCTTCCTACAGAAAACCCTTCTGAGAACAGTAGTCAATGAACTGATGCTTCCTGAGCATGTCCAAGGTATTGGCCACAGCCAACCAGAAAGAGCTTCCTAACCTGAAACTGGTCTACAAACTACGGTCTCCTTAGTGCAAGGGTTATATCATATTCCGGAAACTATTGCTTCACAGGAAATACCACACACCATCCCTTTCTTGATTCCCTTAAAAAAAAAAAACTGAATTAATAAATCTCTGTGCTTGGGAGACACACTGAAAGTTTAGGTGGAGTGAAGAATTTAAAATTGAATGTGGGCCACCTTGTCCCTAGATTGTATTCCCCTACAATGAGCGGAATTTGCAGCAGTCTATGCATATGGCTCCCCTAGACAAAGAGACACTGGCTCTCTTGTCCTCCTTCTACAGAACCTCAAACCCCCTTCCTTCAGCCTTCCATGTCAGGAACTCTCCCCAGTGTCCATGCCCCAACTCAGCTCCAGCCTTCCCTAAGGCCAGTGCTCAGCTGAGCCTGGCCATTGCCACCACCCTTGGAATTCAGGTGTGTTGGCTAATGGCATTATTTCTCTCCTTCACACCAAGATCAATGCTCCTTCTTTCAGGCTCTACCTGCCAATCCTAAATCACACTTCTTAAAGCATCACTTTTATCCACTTCTTTCTTAGCAGTTGAAAGCTACGGTCCATCACTATCTCCCCAAATTTGCTCATCTCTCCCTGTCTCCAGTCTCAGAACTATCACTATGCCCAAGCCAGAGGGTCATTTTTCAGCTCCTCCTCCCCTCTACATCTAATTTGCTACAAAACCATTATGTTCTCCTGTTGGGATGGTTCTTGGTAAGTACATCGCTGCATGCCACAAATCAGATAATTGGCCTTGTCAGAGGAAACAGCTATGATGACTGAGAGCCTCAACTAGAAACACATGCAATCGGGGAAGGAATATTTCCCAGAAGGACACTGAGCTAGCAAGTTCCATAACAGCATCTCTAAGGGTGCATAGAGCTAAGTAGCAAGGACCAGGGAGCCATCATATTTACGATGTCTCACAAATTCCAACCACTGGCTTTAGAAATGTATATATGGAGAACCCAGCCATAGTCACAGACGGAGTTCAGACACCAGCGGCAGGGAGGCAGGTGGGAAATAATGGACTGGGGTGTCGATGGGGCTATCTTAGAGAAAGAGGTTTAGGCAAAAGTTCACTATTGGAATTAGGCTGGATTGGTTTTCTATGACTGCCATGGTAATGTGCCATAGGTTGGGTGGTTTTAATGGACATTTACTTTCTGACTGTTCTGGGGACTGAAAGTCCACCATCCAGGCACTGGCCGGGTTGGTCACTTCTGGGGACTTTCTCCTTGACTTGCAAATGACTCTCTTCCCTTGTGTCTCCAGTGGTGTTCCAATCTCTTCTCTTTAGCACACAGACATATTAGTTTTGGACTCATTTTAATCCAATGACTTTTTGTTGTTGTTGTTGTTGTTGTTGTTGTTGAGACAGGGTCTCGCTTTGTAGTTCAGGGTGGCCCTGAGTTCAGCCTCAAACTCACATCACAGCAATCCTCCTGCCTCTGCCTCCCAAGTGCTGGGATTACAGGCGTGAGCCACCATGTCCGGCACTGTGGTATGGGGTACTGATTGGTGCTGGGCGTGAATCTCCACGCCCAGTATTGTATGTGGTTAAACCAGGGATAGAACCCGGGTCCTTGCACTTGCAAGACAGGCCCCAGAACCACTGAGCTAAATCCCCAGCCCTCCAATGACTTTTTAATGTCAATATAATGTCATATTCTAGGGTAGGGGGATTAGGACTTCAATATACAAACTTGGGGAGACATCATTCAACCCATAACTGGACTAAACATATAATGGGACCATAAATAAGGCCCTCTAGTAGAACCAAATACCACCTGCGGAGACAACCTGATAATGGATCTCTGAGTAAGAGAAGGTAAAGCCACCAAGGAGCCTCCTGTGGCCTCGAGCCAACACTGTTCCAAGGCACTTCTCATTTATGATGCACTCATTTACTGACCAACTTCTGAGGTGAAGTTAGGGCCTTGGAAGCCAACTGATCAACGTGGTCACTTCAAACAGAACTCCATTCACATCTAATGACTGAAGAGCCCTCCCAGGCCACACAGAAACCAGGAGGCCAGGTTGCTTTATCACTGTCTTGAGTTACCTGAAATAGTACGTTTGGTCCCTTTCGCATAAGAAATTTAGCCAGGTGTGATGGCATATGACTATGATCTCAGCACTTAGGAGGCTGAGGCAAGAAGATTATCTCAAGTTTAAGGCCATCCTGGACTACACATTGAGATCTTGTCTCAAAAACAAAAACAAACAAATAAATTTGGGCAAGCCTGGGCGATCTACTTCTCCAGAAGATACAGAAAAGTATAACTGAAAAATTTAAGTGACTTCTTTGGGCCCGAATGATCCTGTGAGACTGAATTACAGAATTGCTGCATTACCCTGGTAGAAGAATAACAAGAACCTTCATTTGTTTGGGTCTCTTTACTTCCACTAGTAGAGCAAACAGCTGGTTTTCTCCAAAAGAAATCATTTCTTGTTCCTTCACAATGTCTCCTTCGTGTGTGGCAATGAAGCCTGGAGCACGCTAGTGATGATATCTCTGGCAGCAAGATCTCTATGGCAACCTCAATACCTACTTCCTCTGTCCCCTAATATTGGCATCTGGGCAAACGCTGTCATCACTCAATCATCGCAAGGCTGACCCAGTTTCCCAGTGAGTGGGCTGCAAGTTCTCTTGCCTTCCCTGCTTTGTCCTATGATCGGCCTCTGCTTGTCATGTTACCCATTGCTACCTGTTCTCTTCCCTGGTCAGAACCTCCTTGGACCTCCAAACAAGCTCCTATTTGACTTGATTTCAATCACAGGCCTCTTCCTAGGCCACTGTTGATGAATTCATCTTGCCAACTTTATCAGTCCCATCCCCTGCACAACTATCAGTCCCATCCCCTGCTTACGTCCAGCCAGTGCTGTGACATGGAAAGGCAGGTTAGTGGATCAGAACATCCTGCTTCCAAATCTTTTCTCTACCAAAAGGCATAAAAGAGGTGAACCATGTTGTTGGAAGGCCTCCATCCAACAGGTACCATTCATTGAAGGGCCATCACTCCACCCCAGAGCCACGCACGACATTGACAGCATGCTAACCACGACCCACACTGTACTTTACACACCGACCACAGAGATAACACAAGACGAACCTCCACCTGATGGGTGTGGACAGAAGAAACAGGATGTGCACATCATTCCCAGGATCATATTAGGGGCTCATTTCCTGGCCTCACTATACCCCAGGCATTGTCTACACTGATAAACACAGAGGAAATTGCTCAGACCCACACTGAGCCCCAGTTCCAGGTACAAGGTCTGCAAGGTTTATGTCCCATGCCCATTTCGTTCCAATTTTACCCAGTGGTGTTTTTCACAAGTGACATAAGCCAACTGTTATGGCTTGTGTCAAAGTGTCCCCCCAAAACCTGATGCAAATGAAGTGGGACTTTGCAGAAGTGGCTGGATCTAGAGTGTGTGATACTGCACTTGATTCTTGATGACACTCATGCTTGGCTCAAGGGCACTGGGATTAAGAATGTGAGTGCTGCCCGCTCTAGTGGCCTGGTTACAAACAAAAAGGACAGGAAGACACTGTTAAGGTCTCTTGTTGCTTCTGCCACTGTGCAGGTGCCATAAACTATTTCTCCTATGTGATACAAAGAGCTGCTGATGATAGACTAAAGCGTCTATACACACAAGCTAAATATACCCTTTTTCCTTTCAACTTAGGTGTCAAGTATTTTGTCTTAGCATTGAGGGAAAATGACTAAGACACCAGCCTAGGAGTAAGAGTACTTCATTGTCTCATGGTGAGCATTTTGTAGGACGCAAGCTTTAGGGAGGTATGATTGACTGAATACTTTGCCCCCTCGAACTCTTGTCTACTAGGAACCTGTAAATGTGACCTCATTGGGAAAGGGGATCCTTGCAGAAGTGGTCTCATTAAGAGGAGGTCACACTAGATTCAGGTGTCTCTATGAGAGAAGCGATTTTGGATAAAGATACATACAGGGAACAAGACATTGAACCATAGCAGCAGAGAGTGGAATGCTGCATCTGCAAGCAGGAGTGACAAGGACTGCCAGCAGCCACCAGAAGCTGTGGAGGGCCCTGGAGCAGAGTCCCTCAACCCTCTGGGGAGCACATGGCCCTACCAATGCTGCCTCAACTTCTTACTTCTAGACTTCCAAAGTGGAAGGGAAGTAAGCCACCAGTTCACAAGTGTTGGTTACAGAAGCTGTAGAACGCTGTAGCTGGGAAACAGAGGCACTAACATGATCGGTCATGTGCCCAAGGTCAAATCTAGATGTTCCCCTAAAGCTTCATGGGATCAGAGTTGGAACCTTCAGGACCTGATAAGATAACAGAGACTTGGGGTTAAAAGGTAGGGTGCAGACTGAAAAGGTGGGTCATGGTAGGTGTGACCTGGAAGGCTCATCTCCTTCCTACCTCCCTCCTAATTCCTCTACTGTCTCTGCCAGGAGCAGCTCTGCTCTGTCATGCTGCCCTGCCTCAGAGCCAGCTGAATACAGCCTGAAATGTGAGCCGAAGTCAACCTCTGTCCCTTTAAATTGTGGGTGTCAGGTATCTTGTCTCTGGGACAAGAAAAGCAACTAAGACACTCATGCAGTCACAAGTGGAAGAGACAGGAATTTTTTAAAGCTGCTTTATTGAGAGATATCTGTAGTGGTGCGTGCCTGTAATCTCTTTGCCCCAAAATAAGACCTTGCTAGAAAATAATCAGCCTTGAAATCCTGGCTTTACAGAGTAGCTGCCAAGCAAGAGAATAGTGATGGAAGGTAAGGCGAGGGTAGGTGGATGGGGCTGGCATTTTTGATGTCTAGTTCTCAAGGCTGATTGTTTTCCAGCCAGGTCTTAATTCAGGAAAGCACATTTGCAGCCTTCTGGGAAGTGAGGCAGGAAGATTCCAAGTTTGAGCCTCGCTTGGGCAATTTAGTAACTTAGCATGACCCTGTTTCAAAATAAAAAATAAAAAAAGAAGCTGATTATGTATCTCAGTGTAAAGTTCCTTGGTTCAATCTCTAGTACTCCCCCACAAAAAAACCCATGAAGCTTTATTGACCTGTGTAATTCACAGGTCACACAATTCACCTATTTAAATTGTACAATTCAATGGTTCTAGCATGGTTGGAGCCGTGTTTCTGCCCCATCAGAGTGGGGGCCTATGCCTGGGCAGCTTGGTTCTGGGCCATACCAATAATCCCTATGCAATACTGGTAGCAGGAAAGAAGGAAAGAAGACTTCCTGGACAGATAAAAGAAAAACATAAGAACGCCTAGTCCAGTGAGCTCTCTCTACAGAGCCTTTGGATAAACAATGCATTCCATGGAATCCAGGATTTTTTTACCTCATAAGTTCAGGCTGCATTTTTGATGCAAATGTTGTTGGATAATCAGGACTAGGATATTTCACTTTTTCTCCACCCACACAGTAGAATCTGTGCACACAGCCGGTGGAAAGTGCACATGAGTGGGGATGCCTGGTGCTCAGGAGGACCACAACTAGCAGGCAGGTGAGAAGTCCTGGGTAGGAACGACTGTCTCTAGCCAAGAAGTTTTCCAAGCATCTATAGCTATCCAGGTGTGGTGGCACACATCTGTCATCCCACCTGGGAGGCTAAGGTAGGAGGATTACAGTAAGTTCAAGGCCAAACTGGGCCACGTAGTGAGTTAAAGGACAGCCCTGAACTAGGACACCTTTGTTATAGTTTGCATATGGTTCAAATTTCTAATTTCCCCTGGTGTGTGTTAGCAGGGTGGTCCTTGGCTTAATGATGTTAAGAGGTGGGGCCAGAAGGGAAGGCTGTGGTCCCTGAGGTCTGCTCTCAGAAGGTGCTTGGGTACTTCTAGCGGGACCCTGCCTCAGTGCTTCAAGATCGAGCTGTTACAACTCGAACTTAAGCCCAGGAATACTCCCTGGCTTCCTGTCTGGCAACAGAATCTCTTTCCCTAGACCCCTCCCCTGTGGTCTCATCTCTCTGAGGTCCTCATCAGGGCTGATCTGATATGCGTACCACACCCTCAAGCCTCTAGCACTTCTGTTACTTGTAAGGTATCTTGCCTCAAATATTTCAGTATAGTAATGGAAGACTTTTTGCCACTGGGCTGAGTTACCCAGAATTGCAGGGCAACTAATACAGGCCCCCAAGAAGACTAAGGCGCCTCCCTAAACACCAAGTTAATAATTAAAAGTGTGAAGAATATAGAATTTCAGAACATTTAGCAGGTTGGGACATAAACCTAAGAGATGTTGAGCTGAACATCTACAGAATGTCGGTCACATTCTAGTCATCGGCACCTCAGCGCTTATGTACGAACTGCACACCTCACAGAGTGAGGGTACTTTTTATTGTGATCAGTGTGACATAAGAAAGCTTCACAAAGTAAGAGTGCTGTAGGCCATGGAGACCTCAATACAACCTGGCCTAACAGCTTTACCCGCAAGCTAGAACTCCAGCCACAGTCCCTCTCACAAACTGTATGCAGTACAGCTCCAGGCAGCTATGGAACTGTCTTTCAGGGCTGCCTGGGCCTCGGCAAAGGTGAGAAGCATCCTCAGGATGTGGCAAAGGTGAGGAGCATCCTCAGGACATAGTGTCTTACTTCCCGGCAGGCAGCAGGCGGTGGGACAGGGGGAAGCGAGTACAGGCTGCGACAGACACTGCTGCTGGAAGTGGGTGGAGGCACATGGAAGTCATGGCACTGACTCAGCCTCCAGAACAGAGTGAACAGGTGCGGCTGTGACACCACATTATGCCATCAGCCCCGGGGAGGCAATTCCTTAGGTCATCAGTCAAGAGCCTCCTTGGAAATGAGAAACGAATCTGAACGCTGAGCCGTTTAAGCAGATATTTATTGTGAAATGTGGAGGCAGCGGCGCCTTCCCCGAGACGAGATGGGCGCTCAGCATGAATTATGCCAGATCAGGCTAGAGAGGCAGTGGCAGGCACTCGGAAATAAATGAGATCCAACCTAAACACCAGCACTGCCAACAAAGCCCTTGGAGGAAGGAGCAGCCCACAGAGCAAGGACGCTGGTACCCAGGGCTGAGGAGGGGACACAACAGTCCTCACAGTGCTGCTGAGAGATTATATTCAATACACTGTGAGCTGAGGAGACAAAAGAAATGACTTCTAGCCCAAATTTTCCTCAAAGTACCCCAAGAAAAAGGAGTGAGGGATACCATGAGATCAGATAAGTGCTAAATCTAGATGACCCAGAGTTGAGAGTTTATTGTACTACCCTTTCTAATTTTGTATAGATTTGAAAATTTCAATGTCAACAAAAATAAACTTTTTTCTGCACCGATGGATCTTATCTCTCTGCAGCCAAATACTGGAGGAAGAGGCAGGTACTTTATCTGGTCTTTCAATAACCTGCTAACTGCACAAATATACTCTGGATGGGGACACACACATAGACAACACACCTACCCATGTTGTAACTGCTGCACTGATCAGATATAGAACATACCAATACATGGACACTTTCTTCCTTTGATTTTCATAGCAATCACATGAGGCCAGGGACTTAGTCAAAGAACCAGAAAATGCCGGCTGCAGATTTCAAGCCCACCTCCCTCCAACTCGAAACCTAGAACTTGACCTTACCCACCTACACCACTGACACCGAAAACATCCCCAACGTCCAAGGACAGCAAAGCAGCTCACACCTGTCCCCATGAGTCAAGGTCGGAGGAATGCCCATCCAGCCCATCTGCTTGCTTTGCCCTGCGGTGTCTCTCATCAACACAACGCCTTTCTTAGGTCCCTTCAGACAAGTCTGTGTGCATGGGAGGCCACACAAAGAGGACCGGTGGCGGCAGCTTCTGCCAGAAGAGCTGCCCACTCAAGAGCTGCATCTGGCCACACAGGAGGCCTCGTCACTTAGTTTGGGGAATGGACCTGTGGGAGGTGGATAGAGCTTCAATGACTGGTACAGTGGTGGTTTTTAAAAAAAATGACTGTGTTTGATTTCCCTATTTATGAAGATAACCGGGTTTCACTGGGAGCAGAATTTGATTACAAGTAGTCTGAGGGGAACTATTGAAGAGGAGTGTGGGAAAAGGTAACAGAAGGCAACCTTCCAGCACCTCCAGCCTGGCCTTTGAGCACGCGCTGGTGCAGGCTTTGGTGTAGAGGCCTGGGTTTTGTGCAGGATGCTGTTAGCAGGTAGTAGGCCAGTGAGGGCCAAGGGATGTGGGTGTGGCATGAACAGCTTTTGCTTCACATGCACACTGTTTTTATAATTATGCTCATTAGTACAGTACATAGAGATTACATTCACTGTGAGGAGTTGGTCCATGTACACACATATCTTCATTCTTAATTCCCTCTACCCTCCCTCCCCTCCATCTCTAGTTCCTCTTCTCATTTGCACACTCTATCTTTCTTTTCTGTACCTTTATTTTACTCTTTAAGTTATTTATACTTTGGGTTTCTCATATAAGAGAAACTAGGCAATATTTAATCTAGTCTGTCTGATTTATTTTACTTAACATTATGGCATTAAGGTGCATCCATTGCCCACAGAGGATCAAATGTATCCTTCTCTGTGGCGGAGCAGAGCTTCACTGTGCACGTTCATCCCATTTTCCATCTCCATTCATCTCTTGATGGGCATGCAAGTCACTTCCATGATTCAACTGCTCATGCACAAGTCCTAACTTCTCTGTCCCCATTTTTGCTGACCTGCTCTCTATTCCTTCTGTGAATCTCGCTGATGATGCCCGTAGCTGGCGTGGTACTTCCTGGTGTGGCCCACACTCACCCACCTCCACCTCAGCTTGCGCATTATTTCTGTTCTTCACTTTAACTGACTTCTCAAGTTAACCATCTACTGGCTCTGCTCCATGAGTCGCTAGGACTTCTTTTACTATGAAGACTAGGACTCCTCCTAATTACTGCTCATTCACAATTGTGTTGGCCTGTGCCAGTGAGAAAGCCATCAGCAAGAGCAAAGCCATCGTAAAACCTGTGGCCTTGCCGTGACCATGGCCATATCTAGAAGACAGCTTAAACTATCTTCTACATAGCTATGCAGTGGATTAATTAATGCTCAGTAGGTGCCTTGGTGTGTCCACAATTATTTCCTGGTGGTAGATTTCTAGAAGCAAATCACTGAGTCATCTGTCCAAGAATTTAAATATCCCATTTATATCAACATCAAATATTCTTTAGACCCTTCCCAAATATGAGTGTGGCCATAAAACTTTTCTTAACATAAAACCTTTGCTATCACATATGCTCTTGCTTTACACTACATTGCTATAAGAAGTAGCTTGTATAACTGACCCCAGGACTGTATGATGGTGCAGAGAACCAGCCTATACCTTGTGCTGTACATGAAGGCCCTGTGTGAAAGTATCCTGTTTCCAGCTGGCCCTGTAGAAATGTGTGAACTCTTAAAAACCTTCAACACAAAAACTATGCAATGACAGCTTCTCTCTCCTTTTTTTGGTTTGGTTCTGAGGAAGCTCAATATCAGATTTGAAGTTGATTTCCCATTCTGCATCCAGATCCTATGAGTTTGATGTTTTTATTCTTATGTACATTTTCTCATAGTTATATACTACATGGGCATTTTTGGTAAGCTGATTTGAAGTCCTTTGAAGAATATGACAGAGTATAAACAAAGTCAGACAAAGAGATAACAGTTTCCTAGCCCAGAGAATCCCATAGTAGGTTTTCCAGTCCCTCCAAAGGAGCCTTCATGCTTCCACACCTACAGCCCTCAGCTCTCAGCTCCAGGGAGAGAATGTGCAGGGTGATAAAAACGTCAGTCCCTGGAGTTCTCAGAGTCAGAGTCCTGGCCCTGCTCTTTCTCCAGCTCTGTGACACGTGGCTGCTGGCCCTGATCTCATGTCCTTTGCTTCCACTACTGGACAGCAAGGAGGTTCTCATGTGACCTCAAAGAGACCTTCCAGCTGCATGAGCATCTGCTTAGGCCAACGTGTCAGAGCAGACAGTCGATTAGCCTCACACAGATCCGGGAAGTCAGGGCAAGGCCGTGAGTACCTAACCCGTAAACTGGGCACCACCACGCTGGCCAATGGCAAACTCCACAGAGCCCTCTGACCCTTCAGCCCCAAGTGACTCCGTTAGTGACTTAGCATATTATTTCCCAAACGAAAGGGGCAAAAATGCAGATTCCAAATCTTCTCTCTGGAAATTCTAATACAGCAATCTGATTGTTAACAATTATTTCAGGTAATCAACTTTTATGATGGAGCACGGTTGGGAAACAATGAAGGAGAAGCATGGATCATCCCCAAGGAGGGTCCCTCATCACCCTGTGGCTGTGCAGAGTGTTTAGCTTCCACTTTGGCCTCTAGATCAACATGGCCATCAGTGTCACAGTCCCCTCCCTTCACTGCCATTTCTCCTCCCACCGAGGGCAGAGTTTCCTACTGCTGGCTGCTCTGAAGCTTGCAGGGTGTTGAGCGGCTTTCTTGGCCTCTGCCCTAGATGTCCGGAGCAGCCTTTCTGGCCCAGGTAGGACAATCAAACATGCCTCCAGTTACCACCAAAGTTCCCTGGGTAGCAGGGACCAAAATCACCCCTTTATTGACAGCCACTAAACTACAGTGACCAATCATCTCGGTTTGTTATTACCACAAAAAGCCTAGAACCTGGAAAAGCCCTCAGTCTCAGCAACACAGACAGGTGCTCACCGCTTTGGGGAACAGAGAAACTCTTGTGCCACTGAGAAAGCCCAAATACCTCCAGGTCCCTAAGAATTTATTGAAGACCTTCATGTGAGGCTAGATAAGAACCTCATTGAAACATTTCACCTGACAGACCCAGGGAAGCCTGATCACCCACGCCCTGTGGACTATGAACTCCATAAGGGCAGAAGACCAAGTCACTTCTGCCTTGATGATACCACAGGGCACAGAACATAGCACACAAACTGCAGCCACTAAGAACTGCAGAATAAGTGGTGGATGGAAGGATGGATAGACAGATGAGTGATTAGGTGCATAAATGTAAAATGGACTGATGGCTGTGCTAACTCTGAGGGACTAAGTCTTACTAAGCTTCAGCACAGCCTCACGCCCAGAGTGTGGACAGTAATACTTTCTGTGTAGAGCTCTGGGGAGGGTTAAATGAGAAAGTGAACTGCATATGACTTCCAGGATTAGAATCCTAATGAAGTGGCCAGTGGCACATGGTGGATGCCAGCTCCCTTCTTCCTTTTCGGGGTCCAGAGAACTAATTAAATTTAATTAAATGATTCTGAAACATGAGAAAAGATAGACGAGGCTCTCACAATGTCCACAACACAGATAAGCAGGAGCAAGGGAGACTGCAAACACTTTTATCTTTTATGTCTATCTCATGGTCATGATTTCAAATTGTCCCTAATTCAGATAATGGATCCAATGAATGAGACTCCACAGTGTCCTGCCAGATGCTCTCTGTCTTGCATGCCCTGGCATCTTGGGAACTTTGAATAACCAGCTCTCCGTTCATCAGGCTGGTTCACCCTGCGAGGCATTTGGAGCCTCTGACCACGTGGTCCACACCACGTCAATCCTCACAGCTCCCCACATCCCCGAGGGAGGAAGAAGACACAGCAGAAGGCAGCAGTGTGGCCTTCACTCAGCATTTTACACCTGGGGACTTTCCCTTGGCTCAGGCAGGGAACTCTGACCACCCAGATCCACAGCTGGCCTTAATCTGAAGGCCTGTGGGTGGGGAATCAGGGACTGAATCCAGGACCTTGGCACTGAGCTATATCCAACCCTCTTTTTTAATGCTTTATTTTGAGATGTCTTGTTCAGCTGCTAAGTTGTCTAAGTGGGGCTGGAACTTGAGATCTTCCTGCCTCAGCCTCCCAGAGTCCTAGGAATATAAACAGACACCATCATGCCCAGATATGATCTCCCTCACCAAATTTTCAAGTGTATAAAACAGCATTTTCCTAGGGTGGGTGGGGCTATGGGAAAAAATGAGAATTAAGTTGTGTCTTATACTGGTACAAATCCCCATTATGGAGTGCAATCATGATGTGTATATTTAATGTACCAATAAAGATAATTAAAAAAAAAAAAAAACCAGCATTTTCCTCCCTGTGGTGTGAGCAGCAAAGGCAAAGTCTCTTGCAAGCTAAGCCACCATACAACCACTGAGCTACATCCTCAGCTCCCAAAACAGTACTGTCAACTACACTCACCAAGATTTTTAGATCTCAAGAATTGATTCATCCTGCACAAGTGAAACTCTGTGCCCTCTGACCAGCATTTTCCACCCTGCATCCCATTCTTTAGAGAAGAGAAAGAGGGGAAGCCCAAAGCCTGACACAGTTTATGAGCTGGTCAAACACGAACGAAAAGTAATCTCAGTGGGTCTTGAGGTTCGGGACTCAAGGAGACGCGAGGGGTCCAGCTTCTTCCCCTTCACACTGAGACACCTCACCTCTCTCCTGGGAAACCTGCACCCACCTCCACAGCCTTCTCTCTGTCACTCCCCTCAGTGCCACCCCTGGACTAGTGTCCTCCATATCCGGCCTTCTTTCAATTCCCAGAACAACCTAAGCCTTTCTTCCCACCTCAGGATCTACCTGGTGCTGTTGTTTTACTTGCAGCCCCTTCAGTACCTGGCACAGGGCACACAAAACATACCACCCACCTCCTTAGGGAAGCCCATTGCAGTTTAGCTATCACAAACCCCCAAGGCTCATGTGTTTAGAGGTGGAGCTTTCAGGTACTGGGTCACGAGAGCCCTCTACTCACCGGTGGACACATCCATTCACGAGCTCAGATCTGATTAAGTTGGGGGAGGGGGTGGGTCATGGGCACCTGTGGAAGGCACACCTCCTGCTCTGGTTCCTCCTTACTTCTGCTTCCAGCCCCCTTGATAAGGTTACTGTGGGCAAGGGGCAATCCTCACAATGGAGTTAGTGCCCTCGTACGGAGGCTGCAGAGAGCTGTCACCCACCATCTCTTCCTCTCCTCTCTCCCTCTTTCTTACCACCATGTGAGGACACGGAAAGAACCTGGTCCCCCACGAGCCAGAATCAAATCAGCCAGCACATTGATCATGGAGTTTCCAGACTTCAGAACTGTGACAAGTAAATTCCTGTCATTTAAACTACCCAGTCTACAGGGCTTGTTACGGCAGCCTGAGCTGACCAGGGCAAGGGTCACTGGCCCTGCGGGGGCCATGTCTGTCTGTCACTCTCAACAGAGACTGGTGGTCCACCTCATTCAGCAAAGCAGAGGAAGGAGGCAGGGAGGAGTCAGGGAAGCCACACAGGACAGCGCTGTACAGAATCAGTCCCTGTGACAGGCGCCAGGTTTCCAGTCATGAGGACAGAAGGTGAGCACATAGAGTGCAGCGGAGGGGAGCAAGTACTGGACCTCACCCTCCTTCCTTCACATTCCTGCTGACCACATCCAGCCAGACGCCCGTGCACTGGGGCCTGCTGCCATCCACACAGCAAATGGAGAAGGGTAGGGGGCAGGGCAGGGCAGAGGGGGGCATTGCTCTGTTCCCTCGTGCAGTCTGAGCACAATGGTATGATCACTATTCACTGAAGAAATGAGTAAATGAATGAATGAACGAAGGAATGAACAAGGGAAGGTTCTGGGACAGAACCTTCTCTTCCATACCTGGAGCTTAGCTATGATAAAGGGGCATCCTGAGGACTCTGTGTACCTTCTGCTGATGCTTTCAAGGGGAAAGTACAGACATGCTTCCCGTACTCCTGTCTCACTATCATGTAATCTTTGACAATCGACACCATTTTAGTGAACAACCCAGAACCTGTGGCCTGTTCCAAAGCCATCTGGTTAGCATTCTAGATTTAGACAAAGAAAGACACCATGTCTTGTGCACCTGCCTCCACGTCAGGTAATCCATATGCCGGCTCTATATGAGTATGTTCTGAAAAGGCCAAACTCTCTCTTGGGAGACATCGTGTTTCCCTCTCCTCTCCCACCACTCATCCTTCCAACATTTTCTTTAAGCAAGTTTCTGCCGCAGGGTTTACGGGTGAGGGTCAGTTTGGATTCGGAGTACGGAAGCTGCAGAGGTGTGCTGCTCAGCTCTCCTCCCCTGGGGACACAGGTGACCTCCATTCACACTAAGGCTGTGCTACTCCCAGGTTTCCCTAGCCATTGGCTGGCACAGCATGGCACAGCACCAGTCCCTTCCACAGGATGGGGACCTGAGGACCCCTCCCTAATCTGTGTGGTGGTCAAGGCTCCCCTGTCAAATCCCTTTGCTTTCCTGCTCCCTTGCACAGATCTCAGACTTGCAGTCTTCCTGCTTGCTCCACTTTTGCCTGCTTTCCACCATCACGTCCTCCAATAAATCTTTTGCTCGTCTAATCCTGTCTTGGTGTCTGCTTCTTGGAGACCTGAACTGACACACGGAGACTGGCTGTTTGACAAATTGGATAGCCTATTGCTGCCTACAGTCAGGTGTTTGTGTGGGTCTACATGGCTAGCAGTGCAAGAAGGCTTTAATTGCCTTTTTTTTACTGGTTTATATTTTATTTTTCATTCTTTTGGTGAAAGAGAATAATGGAATTTAGAGTCTGAGAACCAAGGAGAACAGGTGGATGGAGGTGTTGCTATGATGACTTCTTGACCAGCTTTTTGAGCCAGTTTTGAGCTTGCATGGGAGAAGGGATAGTGGCCAGCAGTTGAAGGACCAGTATTCAATAGTCTGCTTGAGAAGCTGGAATTATACCAACCAAGTTTGTTACACAATTAGGAAAAAGATACTCATGCTCACAGTTGGCCATAAGCCAGAGTACCCCAGCAGAAGCAGTTATGCCCAATAGAAATGATCTTCTTTGAAGATTGTATCAGTCAGCACTGCTGTATAACAAATTTCTCCAATAACCCCCAAAACTTATAATAATAATTTTTGTTATCATTGATATCTCCACAGATTATATGGACTTTAGCTGATCTGAGCTGAGTTGTGTTGGAGCACCTCTGCTTCGGGTATCTCTCATCTCCCTTTTTGGAATACCTGGTCACCCAGGCCAGACGTCTCTCATAGTTATGACAGAACAAGAAAGCTAATGAAATGTATAAGACTCTGTGTATATAAAAGCAAGGTACATGCTTGAAGGTTTGAGAAATGCCTTCCACCTATAATGAAGGCACTGAAAATACAGTGGTACCTCAGTTCACAAACTTGATTCTTTCTATGATTCTGATTGCAAACCAAGTTGGACAAGAACCAAATCAAGTTCAGTGATTACGTTCAATGATGACTGTATGAGGAGATCTGATTCTACTGTATGTGGGAAAATCCCCTAGTAGGATACCAGCAATAAAAAAAAATGGATAAGGATCACATAAAGAGGTAACCAAAAAACAATATACCTATATACATATACCATATATATTATATATATATATATATATATATATATATACCAATATACATATACCATATATATATATGGTATATGGTATATAAGTAGTTCCCTCTAGGGATAAGAATCTCCCACTGATTTCTCTGCAACACTCATAACAATCCCTTCTTGTGAACATTAACTTTTTCTTCATGCCACCTGCCTTCATGATAGTGAAGCAGATCAGCACATACTTCCTCAATCATCCCATAAGGGTCCAACATTGCCTACTGCAAAGATGACCCAAGAGTAGCTGGTTAAATGATGTGTAAGGCTAGCTCGGGCAGCACTCCCGTCCATCACAGTTCCAACAAGGGCAAGACTACATTGTCGGCAGTCCTCACATCTCATACTTGTTACACATCAGAGTTTATCCACAAGAGAAAGCATGGGTGCTCTTAGAAAAGCGACAGAGGTGAAAGAAATCTGAAAATTGTGTAACAAGTAATCCAGATAAACACACACATATTTCCTGTCTTCATGGAGCTCACAATCACTGAGGAGAGAGAAGTCAATGATAACAAAGACAGATGATTAAAAACTGGTAAATCTTCCGTAAGAAAGAAATGAAGAGACTCTTCCTAGAACAGATGACTGGCTGTCTCTTCTGAAGAATAGGGAAGATTGATCTGGAAGGGTAAGCAGGATAAACTAGGTACAAGGGGTTGTTGTTGGAGACAGAGGAAAAGGATGGTTAGAGCCTCCCAGGGAAGGGAAGAGTTTCCAGGGCTAAAGAGACGATGACCCCAGAGGCAGCTCAGAAAGGACAGGTGTGGATAGAGGTCAAACAGAAATGGGGGAGCTGTGAGGTGAAGGGCTAGAGAGAAGAGAGGTCAGAGGCACAGACCATGTACAGCAGAAAACCCTTTATAAGATGTCTTTTATTCTTAGAGAAGTTGCAATGATGACAGATCTTGGATGGAGAAAGGACACATTCCATTTGAAGTTTCTTTCACTTCCCTGTACTATGGGAAATACTTCAATGAAGAGATGATGACAAGTCTGACTTGGAAGTCTTGTCTTTGTCCAAGTGGCCCTACTCTCTGCTGTGTTCTGGAAAATGGGTTGGAGTTGACAGTGGAAAGCAAGATTTTTAAGGAGATGATAGCTGTGGTCCAGGAAAATAGGTAGAAGAGTTTGGAGATGAAGCCAAATAGGCAGATCTGGAGGCAAAAGCAAAATCAACAGGACTTGATGATAGATGTCAGATTAGAGAGCTCTGGTCTCCTGATTCTACCATCAATTAAAGACATTCTAATTTATCCGGCCAAAGATGTAGCTCAGTAGCACAGAACCTGCCTGGCAAGCACGAGGTGCTGAGTTCAACCCCTGGTATCAAAAAAAAGACAAAGATATTCCAGTTTCTCTACAGCTCTCATTCAGTGCACCAAGGAAATTATGAAAATGGCCATGGTAGTAAAAAGTATCAAAGGAATTCTGAATCAAAATCCCCTTTACATTACCTTAAATCTTCTCATTCTGCCAGTGTAGGAGATTTTGAAATCACAGAGACCCAGTTTTCAATTCCATGTCTGCCCCTCATTAGCTAGCATATGAGTGACCTATTTTAATTTCACAGAGCTTTGGTTTCAGGATCCATAAAATGGGGGTTATGATACCCACCTCTCAGCAGCTGTGTTAGCCTGGGTTGATTTCAGTCAGATGATACCTATGAAAACCTTGGTAAAGGTTAAAGGGCTATAAAATATTAGTCAGTTTGGTATAATTATAAGTCAAATTGCTCTCTCATGAGAGAATATTATCTAGCACATTGGTTTCTCACAATGATTTATTCTATATTTATTTGCCCCCAAAAAGAGAAATTGCTTCAAGGGCCTTTGTTGCAATGTCATGCTCCTCCAACTGCAAGGGCCAAAACCTCTCTGTGAGACTTGACAATGAAGAATTTCAAATAGAAAAATACAAAGTATTCTATTTTGGGTGCATATTTTTACCACTCAGAAACCTGTCATCAATGACCTGTCACCTGTGTCTACAGTCCTCTTTGATAAATTGCACAGGTGTCAAAGCCACAGGCAAACAAATGTTCAACACACAATGGGATCAAAAGAGGGCAGGCAAGGACCTGGGTTGCTCCCAAGGACAGATCTTACTCAAATTCATTAAGCAAAAAAAGACTGAAAACGGAAAGTCCAGGACTATGATAGACTAAAACATCACAGATTCTAGGACTTGATAAATGTCACCAGCTTCTCTCCAACTTCCTCTTCTGCTGTGCTCGCTGCACCTCAGACAGATTCTCCCCTCACACTCCCTGGGTTCAAATCCAGGATAGAGAAATTCTTTTCTTGGTAGTTCCTGGGCAAGTCCTAGGTTGCATTCTGATTGGACCAAATGAGTCACATGCTCATTTTTTTTTACCCAATCATTTGTCCAAAAGGATAGAGTACTGCTGATAGGTCTGGATCTCAATCCCATCCCTGGAGGAAGAGCAAGGAGACCCCAGATAAAGACCTCATCTAAGAAAGGTAGAGAGAGATGGTGCCCAAACAAAAATCAAGGGTAAGGGCAGAGGGGTAATGCTGAGAACCCCAAGTCTTCTCAGTCTGCCTCAGCTAGACTGGAGCTCCAAACACCCCACTCCCTCTCTGTCTTTTCAATCCCATGATGGCAGCAGCTTCCAGTTGTTGCTAATCTGAGTGCCTCAAGATCACTCATTGCTTCTCTAACTTCTCCTGTAAGATTGTTCCCTCTACTAAAATGTCAAAACCCATTTAAATTAGATTGCTTTTTCTCTGAGGCCAGAGATTTAGCTCAGTGCTTCCCGCACCTGTCCCCTTAAGTGCAAGGTCCAGAGTTTGATCCCCAGTACAAAAAGAAAAGTTAATGAATTACATTGCTTGTACCTAGAACTCTAACTTACTCTTCTTTAAAACATTGTTCTCGGTTGTTCTCATCCACATCCACAATACCTTTCCATGCTTTCCTTCTGTCTATAAGCTACCTCAATTTCCCCAAAACCTAATGCAACCTTTTTTTTTCGATCTCCTTAATATACTACAGTGCAAGATCAGGTCACTTTGAACCTCTTTATCTCTAAATTGGATTCTTCTCCCTAAAAGCTTTGGAGGCTTCCCTTTTGACAGCCACTCAGGACATTCCATTCCTCAGCCCTCACCTCCGTTTCCCTATCATGTCTCCTCAGCCCTCTAAGTCTGAGATATGGAACTTGACCTGCACCTGCCTTTTGCCTCTGACCCCTCACATCATAAACTCCTGACAGCTGATCCCACTGTGCCTCTCACATCATCTGTGAGCTCAAGACTCAAAAACTCCAGACTCTTTCTACCTGCCTAATGGTCATCTCCACCTGGATGTCCATAGGCCCCTTGACACTTTCTACATGGAACCTGTGTTCTCAAGACACTCCGGAACCTTTCCAGGATTCTCCCAGAGAATTGATGGGACATCTATCAGCTGCTTTGTGTGTGTGGCATTGGAGATTGAGTCCAGAGCCTTGCACATCAATGGAATTTATAGGTACATACATGGATATTTATTGTGAAAGACTTCGCAAGAGCTGGAGCCTCAGGAAAGCTGGTGGTATAATTACATCTGAGGCCAAAGCCCTGAAAACTAGACCTGGTGGGGAGAGGGATACTGACGTAAGTCCTGGGGTCCAGAGACCTGAAATCCAGAGTCTCTGATGGCTAAGGGCAGAAGATGGATGCCCTGGCTCAAGAAGGGAGAGCATTTCCTCCACCCTTCTGCTCTCTTCATGCCCTCAATCCGAGGACAGCACCCTCCCATATTGGTAAGGTCTGATTTTCTTCCTTCAGTCTACTGATGCAGAGAAATAGAAACCTTCTAATAGAACACCCAGAAATACTATTTTGCCAGCTTTCCGGTTGCCCCTTAGCTCAGTCCCCATCACAAGAATCTACACCCCAGAATCCCTTGTTCATTGGCCTGTACCCTTTCGCATGTTGCTATTTTCCATCCAGATAGGACATCAGACTCCTGATATTTTGTAGATGTGTCCACAGGGTCAGTGTCCAGAATGCTGTGACTTCTCTGCTGACTCTGCTTCCTCCTGGGGTGTGCACTGTGCTTGGGTGGGATGTGCTGTCTGGCAAAACCCACAGATGCACAGGCCTTGCCCGGGCACTGCCAAATCAGGATCTCAGGGGTAAAATCTGTACATCTGCATTTCTGTCAAGCCCCCAAATGATCTATTTGTGGATCTACTTGGGAACTCTTGATTCAAATGACATACAAAGATAATTTTAGTATATTTTTATCCTACATTTTCTATTCCATTCAATTTTATTTTAATCCTTTTTTTTTTTGGAGACAGGGTCTCACTTTGTAGTTCAGGCTGGCCCTGAGCTCAGCCTCAAGCTCACATCACAGCAATCCTCCTGCCTCTGCCTCCCGAGTGCTGGGATTACCGGCGTGAGCCACTACTCACCCCTGTATGCCTTTGGAGGCCTCCCTTTTGACAGCCACTCAGGACATTCCATTCCTCAGCCCTCACCTCTGTTTCCCTATCACGTCTCCTCAGCCCTCTGAGTCTGAGATATGGAACTTGACCTGCACCTGCCTTTTGCCTCTGACCCCTCACATCATAAGCTCCTGACGGCGGATCCCACTGTGCCTCATGGTGTCATGTGGGTTTTGCCAGACAGCACATCCCACCCAAGCACAGTGCACACCCCAGGTGGAAGCAGAGTCAGTAGAGAAGTCACAGCATTCTGGACACTGACCCTGCCTCACTGTGCCTCAGGTGGCTGTGGTATGTGGTACTGATTGCTGCTGGGTGTGAGTCTCCAAGCCCAGTGTTGTATGCGGTTACCAGGGATCGAACCCAGGTCCTTGTGCTTACAAGACAGATGCTGGAATCACTGAGCTAAATTCCTGGCCCCTTAATCCATTTAATTTTTAAAGCATAAGAAAAAATAGTTCCTAATTTTTAGATGACATCCATTACCTTTATCTGTGCTGGCATTTCTTTGCAAAGGCAAAGCTTCACATACTTTAGGTGACATCTACAGCAAACTACCACAGCCTCCCGAATGACCCACAGGGCTACCATAGCAAGTTCAAGGCCATGGGAAACATAAAACAAGGAATGTAGAGGTCCAGAGGGGAAGAGAAATGAAGACATGAAAAGACATTAAAAGTCAGAACGCTAAGCTCACAATCTGTTACCAAAACAAGGTTAAACTAAGATGAACAAAACAGAGGACAAAAGTCCAAGATACATGAACAAGTTGGTCAGCCCCCTCTGCAATCTTCCTTTCATGGCTTCCAGTATTTTAAGTTTGTCTTTGTATTTGTTTTCCCAGGATTTGTCAGACATAATTTCCCTCCACAAGCCATTCAAAA
>PVIR01008118.1:0-58055 GCA_004026965.1 Petromus typicus
ACTTATGGAAATAGAGATACTTTTGTGGTAACTTTCTGGCATAGTTTTTACACCTAACTTTGTAATCCATTTAGAAATTATTCTTATAGGGTGCATGAAATAAGATTCTAAGTAAAATTTTTAATCTAAAGATTTAGTCAGTTTTCTCTATACCTGTTGTTGAATAATTCACTATTTCTCTGTTGACCTTTGGGTTTTTACCAGGCATTGAATTCTCATTTGACTTTGTAACTTTTTGTGCTGCTGAGACCAAATATATGGCACTCCAAGTTAAAGGAACAAAGGTTTATTTTGGTTTACAGTTTGTAGAGGTTTCAGTTCAGAGCTGACTGGCTCCAAGGCATGTCAAAGAAGCATCACAAAGGAGAAACTGTCCATGGTATGGCAGGAAGGAGGCAGTGAGGTAGTAGCCAGCAACATCCACCAACTTTCTTCCCTCATTCCCTTTATATTCTACACAAGCTATAAGCCTATTGATTGGTGCTTCCCACACCCAGGTAGTGCTTGTATTATCCATACCCAGAACCATGCTAATTCCAGTCAGTGGATTAACTTAGCACCACACACTCTTAATCCAAATATCATATACCCCTAGATCCTGCTAGCTCTAAAAAATTTCACCTATGAGTACATGAGGCTTTATAGGGAGACATCTTGATATAAGCCACAGCATATATATAATATAGGCTGTTTTCCTCATGATCACATGCAGTGTGATTAAAGATACAATGAACATTTATATTTAAAACTTTTATTGTAAAAGACATATTGCTATTAATCTCCCTCAAAATATGCTTCCTCACTTTGAACACACATCATTCTTGCCACTTTCTTTTTTCTTTTATTTGTTGATTGATTGACTTATTTATTTTTGAGACAGAGTTTGCTATATAGTGCAGATTGGGCTTGAATTCACTATGTAGCCTAGATTGGCTTCAGACTCACAGTGATTTTCCTGTCTCAGCCTCCTGAGTGCTGAGATTATAGGTGTGTGCTACTATGCCTGGCTCTTGCCACTGTCTGAAGTGGAAGTCCTCTTTCTTGAAAGTTTTTAGTCATGCTGCTAGCTGCCTTGATGTCATAAAATGCTGAAATACTTGCCTTTTGTGGTCATTTTGACTTTAGGGAAGAGACAGAGGTACCACAATGCCAGATTCAATGAATAAGGTAGGTGAGGATACTCTATAATGTTTTTAAAAGTCTTCTTTTAGATGGCACTTGCAGTGGGATTCACTGAAATTTTTTTTATCATTGTTGCCTTTGTGAAGTGTAGTGGGGTTCCTGGTCAGGGAGGGTGAGGAACACAGTCATTGTGCAGATCCAGGAGAAAGTTTCTGGAACTTTTCCAGCTTTAATGAGGCTTACATGTGTTTATATAACAAATAGTTAAGTGGCGTGGTGAGGGCTGAGAAGGGGTGAAGGTCCATTGGTTTAACCTAGGGTCTTGCATAATAAGGGAATTCTGTGACCAGGGGGGCTTACAAGGCACAAGCAGGGCTAGGGGGGACGTGGGGCCATGGATAAGAGACAAAGAAGGGTGGGAGTGTCAAGAAGGTCACTAACAAAGCTCAACACATGGGCATGAGTGTGCTCAAACCTCTGAGGATCTCTGAGTCTGTGGGAGTCAAGCCTCAACCATCGGGCTCAGGAAATAGGCATGTGGTGCACTTGTCCTAGCCAAACCTGAACCTCTCCTTTATATTGTACCTTGTAAAGGTACTCATGAAAGAGAACTTCCAGAACTGCTTCACACAGGGATAAATGAGTTCAAAGCAAGGGAGAGTATCTTAAGTGATCTGATGTCTTTTATGGTCAGATATTTTAAAATTTAAACATTCGCTATGTATTTTGATCATGCCATATAGCTTCATCCTTCTTTGTAGCTTCGTCATTCTCATGATGAGTATAGGCTATAAATTTTGCTAATACAATGATTTTTTAAAATGAAAATTCTACATTTTAACACTTGGTCATGTAAGTTTTTAAGACCTTTCCAACTCTTCTTGCTTATTTTCTGTATGTTTATATATCTGAATGAACTTCCAGTCATATTTATTTCTAAAGAGATTTCTTTTAGAGAAAATAAATAACTAAAAATATTAATTTTCCTATATAAAGACATGATCTTTCCTTTACTTATCACATTATTATTATAATTTTATTTTACGGGTCATGCATAGTTTGAGATTAGTTAGCCAATAAATATTTAACTAGTGTTCATTGTAGAAATCTATATGATTATTTCATCTCAGTGCATGTGCACACAGTCACACAAATACCTAAACACACACACACATACACACACACACACACACACAAGCACGCACACATACACACACAGAGAGCAAGATACAGAGAGCAAGAGAACATGGCAAGTGACATGACATGAACTGCTGCTCTTAGTCACCAGGTAAATGTCTCTCCTCAATTTCACGAGAGTGCTCCTGAAGTATCTCTTTTGTAGTTGATAATTCAATTTCAGTGTCCTTGACGACTGTAGCAATGTGAAAATGACAATGGCAACAGTGAACACAGAGCTTTCTTTAGCTGATCTCACCACCCTTTCTTGCTGGGAACCACTAAAGAATAAAAAGCCAGGTGCCCATTTTACAAGTGGCAGTCTTCTAATTCAATAGAGAAAGTATAATGGATGAGATAAAAGCACTAATAAATAATCATTTGCAGGATCTTTGAGGGGACCCCATAAATTCAGCCATGGAGTTCTGTCTGATTAAAACCTACACCAGAGTAAACATGAATCTGTAGGAGGAGAACTCTAACTGACAAAGGCTGACCTGAGGACCTAGCTCAGTGAGAGAGTAGGATGAGAAAAGGAAATATCTTCTTCCTGGACTTTTGAGAGATCATCTTAACCCAGAAAGCTGGGAGAATGGCTATCACTTTTCATACAAATAAATCTCTTTCTCTTGGTGAGAGAAATAAGAGGGTGTTCAGTGAGAAAAATTTATTTATTGTGGAAACCTGAAGGGAAAAGGAAAAGCTTTGTCAATCATTAAGGTCTCTAGGAAAGTACAGATACAAGTTTAAAGAAAATCTCATCCCTACAGTCTTGCTTGAGTTTCCTTCCTGATCTGGCTAGTGTTTGCTCATCATATGTTTGTTTATGGTATGTACGCGGTCAGCCTACATCTGACCAAGTTCTCAGCACTGTAGGGGTGCAGCGGGGTCAGTTTTGAAGACCAAAGATAAGACTGAGGATCCCTCCCTTCTGGAAGTTTGTAGTCTACAGGACTAAATGCAGGCCACAAACATGAAATCAAAGAAAAATGCCAGGCAGTAGTAAGTAATGAGAAATAAAATAAGACAATGGGACCTGAAGGGGTATGAAGCAGAGCTTGACTTTGAATAAGTCTTCTATGTGATGACCTTAAATCAAGGTTCCAATGAAGAGGAGAGAGAGAGTCAGACTAGTACCACAGTGTGGTGGTACAGGTCGGGAATTTCAGTGCTCTGAGAGACTGAGGCAGAGGGATTTCCAGTTTAAACCCAGTTTGGGCACTTTAGTGACTGAACCACATTGTGTTTCAAAAAAGAAAAAAACAACAATTAAAAAAGCTGAAGATGTTGCCTAGTGCAAAAGTAAAGAAATCTAGAAAGAAACCCTCCTATGAAGATCTTAAAGGAGAAGTCTCCTGGAAGGGACAATATCTGGTCCCTATGACAGGAAGGACCTTCAACTATCGTAGGAATGTAGACACTAGCTTGAGGTTGTTCAGCAGGGGAGAAATGAGAGAAGCAGCTGGGCCGCAGTGCTCTCAACTGCTTGCTTCTTGTGTTCTTGTGAGTCAGAAACAACAGCATGAGGAGGTCTGGAGGTGCCTAATCCATTACTAATGTCACCAGAGGTCACTACTTCCTGTTGTTGGGTATGGAATTTCCAGCATCATCAGGACTTTTGGCTTAAGTCTTTACTTGTTCAAGGAACATATGAATGAAATTATTGCTTTTGCTTTTAATGAACCTTTATGAGAAAAAGCAAACCTGCTTGACCTAGAGGAACAGGAAAAAAATCATACTGACTCTATAGTCTACAATAGTTTTTCTGTGTTAAGCCTATTCCTAGACATTTTGCTGTTGTGTAGCTAAATGAAAGAAATTATCTTTCCCAATTTATACTTTATTGGTTGTGGTTAATTGTATTAGTTTTCTAGAGCTACCTTAACAAAATGCCTCTGGCAGTAGCTCAAATAGTAGACAGGTTTTAATAGTTCTGGATGCAGGAAGTCTAAGATCAAGATATGGACAGCTTTGGTATCTTTAGAAGTCTCGTTTTTTCACCTGGTCTTTCTTCTGCATGGATGAATCTTAATTGTTATTTGTGTGTCCTAATCTCTTCCTATAAAGACATCTGACCTCACTTTAAGTCATTCACCACTGTAAAGGCCAGGTCTCCAAACAGTCACATTCTGAGCCATCAGAAGTTAGACCACCAGCATATGAATTTAGGGAAGACATACAATAATTCGGCCCATAACGATAGTAGATAATGAAATTTCTTGTTAATTAAAAAATGATCCTATTTTTCCCCTTTAGGTTTTCTGGGCTATTTATGGTAGTAGTATCTGTGAAAGTATTCACATTTTCTTCAAATAATTAAAACTTTATTTTGGTTTAGTATCCAATTGTTATGGCTAGAATTTTTAGAACAATAATAAATAATGGTTATGGAGGACAATCTCATGTTAAAATGAATTCTAATATTAGTTTAGTAGCTATTAATATTTCTCCTATTTATATTAATTTAACAAATATTTATTGAACTATTATGTTTCAGGCGTAGTTCTAGGTACTTGGTATACAGATCTGAATGAAGTTGACAAAGATCTTTCCTGCATGAAGCTCACACTTCAGTTGGGAGAAATGGATATTAATATCATTACTAAGAAAAATGTAATGCATTAGAAGACAGTAAGTGCTTTAGAGTTGGAAGCATAGTGGAAAAGAATAGAAAATGCTGAAGTAGGTTGACATTTTAGTGAGTGATTTGCCAAAGTAACATTTGTGTGAGTGAACAGATAATGGAATAATTAGTATGGCAAGTAAGTGAAATAGTATATTTGAAGGGCGGAGGTAGACAGGCCATGTGTAGTTGATAAATAGGCAGGAAACTGTTATGACAGGGGGTGTTAATTGATGAAATAAGAGAAAAATGAAGGGCTAGATTGTGCGAGGTTTTGTAGGCCACTGAATTTTATTCCAAGCAAAATGTGGAGTCATGGGAAAATTTAAGCACAGGTCATGTGATTTATTATATTATATTATATTATATTATATTATATTATATATATATATATTTTTTTTTTGAGACAGGATCTCCCTTTGTGGTTTAGGCTGGCTGTGAGCTCAGCCTCAAACTCACATCACAGCAATCCTCCTGCTTCTGCCTCCCAAGTGCGGGGATTACAGGAATGAGCCACCACGCCCGGCACTATAGTATGTGGTACTGATTGCTGATGGGTGTGAGTCTCCACACCCAATATTGTATGTGGTTAACCAGGGATCAATCCCGAGCCCTTGCACTTGCAAGTACAGGCTCTGGAACCACTGAGCTAAATCCCCTGCCCTATTATATTTTAGTAGGAATCCCCTGGGTTGAAATTGATTATAAAGAAGAACATAAGAAGATTAGCTGGAAAGCATTTTATAATTGCAATTCATAAACAAGAAACAGTGGTTCTATGGATGAGTATGGTTGCCATGGAGATAGTGAGACGTGATCTGATTCTGAGCATGTGACATGACAGAGTCGAATTATATGAAGGACATGAGATGAAAAGAAAAATCAGTGAATCCAGTAATTTTGGTATGAAAATTAAATCAATGGAATTGAATTTATGGATATGATTTTTTGAAGAAAAAAGGTCTTTGAAAAGATCTGAGACAGGAATGCTGAGACATTTGATTGACATCCAAATAGAGATGGAGAATAAGCAATTTGATTTGAATCTGGAGTTCCGGGGCAAAGTCCACATTGAAGATATCAGTTTGGGAGCTGTCAACATGGAGGTAGCAACTACATTATGAACATGGATGATGACCCTAAAGAAATTAGTATGGAAGATGGGAACTAGCGTTATGAGGAGGAGCTTTACCACACTCCAGCATTTAAAGGTTGAATGACGAAGAACTACCAGTTGAGAAAAAGCAAAAGAGTAACCATGAAGTAAAATCTACTGAAAGGCAAAATATTTCCAGAAAGATAGAACGAATGATTGACTATGCCAAAGCATGCTAATAAGTCACTTAAAATGAAGACTTGTGCTATGAAGGGAATGAGCAGAAGGGAAGCCATTAGTGACTTTCATCTGAGTACTTTCATTGGGGTGATAGTTGGGGGAAACTTGATTTGGATGTGGTGATTCATGGTGGGAACAGGAAGAGGAGATTTAAAATAAAAAAAATCTATGTGTATAAGTAATGTGTCAAAGATTTGAATTAAAAAATAAAAAAGTATGAACAATTCTTTTAAAGAGTTTATCAAAAGAAAGAGAACAGCAATAGTTGTAAGTGGAAAAGAAATATAGAGCAGGAATTTTAAAAGCCTAAATATTAGCCTTTTCTGAGGTAAAATATACAAGCAATAAAATGTACAGTTGACAAAAAATATATTAATCAAGTACAGCAAGTCTTGAAATACATATATATTATAGAATTGCCCCACCTCATCTAATTATTTATTTTTTAAGTAAAACACTTAAAATCTACTCTCTTAGTGATTTTCAGAAGTACATTATTACTCTCTGTGTCCCTCCCTCATACACACTCCTGGTAACCTCCCTTCTACTCTCTGCTGAGTTCCACTTTGTCAGATTTCCCAGATAAATGAGATCACGTAGTACTTTATGTGCCTGACTTATTTCCCTTAATATAATATTCTCCAGCTTCATATAGATTGTGGCAAATGACAGAAATGCCTCTGGTAAAAGGCTGAGTGGTGCCATCCATTGCATATATGTACCATGTTTTCTTTATGGCCCGATCTAAGGACAGACATTTAAGTTGTTTCCATATCTTGGCTGTTGTGAATGGTGTTGCAATAAACACCGTTGTGCAGATATCCCTCCACCATACTGATTTCATTTCCATTGGCTATTTATCCCAGTTTTGGGATTGCTGGATCACATGGCAGTTCTGTTTTCAATTCGTTGAAGAATATCCAGAGTGCTTTCCATAATGGCGGTAATCATTTAAAATGTACCCATTCTGAGTATTCATTTTGATGAAGTTTGACAAATTTATGTGCCCTGCAGCCACCACCATCACTGAGATAGAGAATGTTTACATCACTCCCAAAAGCTCCCCGGGGTCCCTCTCTAAAGTCATTGCTTCCTTTCAGAGCCAAGCAGCCACTAAGCTGCTTTCTGTCATTATAGATTATATTTGCCTTCTGTAGAATTTCACTTAAATGGAATCATACGGTAAGGACTCTCTGTATCTGGGTTCTTTTCAGTGAACCTAATTTTTTCTTTTAGTTTCATCTATGCTTCATTATATCATAGTTCAT
Organism: Petromus typicus; assembly: GCA_004026965.1. Lineage (NCBI taxonomy): Eukaryota > Metazoa > Chordata > Mammalia > Rodentia > Petromuridae > Petromus > Petromus typicus. The sequence continues at coordinate 7,526 of PVIR01008118.1, forward strand.
TCCTTTTATTTCTGAGTAGTGCTGTTTTTGTATGAAGATTCCACAATCTGTTTATCTATTCATCTGATGATGGACACATGCCATTTCCAATTTAGAGTGATTATGAGTTAGAGCACTATGAATATTTTCTGTGGGAATATTTGTATGGACCTATGTTTACATGCTATTGGTAAGTACTTTAGAAACAGAATTTCTGGGTGCAATGGCTTCTGCATAAGTTTATAAGAAACCATCAAATTATTTTCTGAAATAGCTGTATGATTTTGACACAAGCATACAAGCATTCCAGTTTCTCCAAATTCTGCCAAGATTTAGCCATTTCTTTTATCTAGCGTACTGGGTATATAGTGTGTATCTTGTCATTTCCTATTTTTTCTTAAGGTAGTTTGGTAATTTGGAATTTGCAAGGAATTTTATTGCCTCACTATGTTGTGTAATTTATTGCTCTAAATTTATTTACAATATTCTTGTATTTTCTGTTTAACACATGTATGGTACATTGTGGTACCCTCATTCACATTCCTGCTGCAGATATTTTCTGATTTGAATCATTTTTGTATTAATGATGATGCTGAGATGGGGTTTTGTAGAATTTGTCTGATGTTTTCAAGGAATTAACTTTTGCTTTTGTTAATTTTCTTAGTTGTCTATTTTGTTGCTTTGGTGCTCATATTTATGGTTGTATTCTTTTCATTTAATTTGCTCTTCTTTCTCTAGCTTACTAATGTGGGAATTGTATCACTGATCTTTAGGATTTTTTTCCCAAAATAAGTAGTTACATGTATATATTTCACTGTTTTATCTGCATTCCACAAACTCTAGTACAGTCTTTTCACTTTCATTCAATAAAAATTTATAATTTATATTGAATTTTTTCTTTATATTTGTCATTTAAAAGATTTTTCAACTTAAATATCCAAGGGTTTCTTTCTATTCTTAATTTTATTCAGTACCATTATGGTCTGAGGGCAAATTTTATGTTGGTCCCATCTTTTAAAATTTAATGCCTTATATTATACCTCAAGATATGATTTATCTTGGTGAATGTTTCAGATGTATACTGAATGTCCTTTCTTTAAAAAATGCATATTCTCTGCTTTTTTAAAGATAAGTGTGTATTGTGTGTTTTCTCTTAAACTCATCAGATGAATATTTAAATTTTGGATAGTTCTTGTATGCTGTAAATTCTCACTTCATATTTTCCAAAGTATTTCTACTTATATTATGTTTTGGGGAATTCCTTAGCTTTACCCTTGAGGTTGCTAATTTATTCTTCATTAATGTCCGTTTTCCTACTCAATGTTTTCTTTGTTTTAATACTCATATTTCTTTTCTCGTTAAGGTTTCAAACTAGTCTTTTTATATAGTGGCTTTCTATTTGTTCAACTATGGTCTACTATTTTTTCCTGAGTCAGTTATAGTTTTGGAATTTGATACTTTCTCAAGATCTTCATTGATTCCACGTTTATGATTCTTTCATATTTCTTTCTCATTCTTAAATTATAACTGTTGTTCACAGTAAGCACTTCCAATTATTGTAGCAGAGAGAAAAATTATTCAGCAGTGCATTATCTACATCAGCTTCTGAATAATGGGGCTATCTCCTCTTCAAGGCACAACTAGATTCCTGCGGGTCTCCCTCAGTTTTGAGCATACATATTCATATTTATTCCTTCAGCCTCAGGTGTAAAAGTCTTTTGCTTGACTTTTGTCTCAAACTGGAAGTAAATGAGTAGATGGAAAAGTCTGCTTTGTGGGTATTCTGAGTGAAAGAATCAACTCATTTCTTCATGCCTAGGAGCCACAGAGATGTACCTCCATCATACGGAAAATACTTTTTCATGTGCAACTAGAGAGTGCTGTTTATTTCTACCTGAACAACTATTTTCTACTTACTTTATTTTCTGGAGTGGTTATTAAAATTTTGTTAAATAAAAAATGTAATGATCAACATTTGAATCTCTTCTATATCTTTATTTCTTGCCTATTTTCTTATTAAAATTTGCCAGAATTATTTTATGAATCAGTATTATTTTGTTACTTTCTGTGTAGTTGCTAACTTATTGGCTTTCTGCCTTCTGATTTTCTTTATTTCCTGAAATTTAATTTTTTAAATTTAATAATAAAAATAATGTCTCAGTCTTGCTGCTGGGACAAAATATAATGGACTGGATAACTGATAAGTTTTGAAGGATTAGCAGTCCAAGTCTAAGAGCAGGTTGGGGAGCCTCCCTTCATGAAACCTTGGTACGCTGACTCCCACTCATGAGCCGGAGCCCTCCTGGCCTAATCACCTATTAAAGGCCACTTCTTCTCATTATCACATTGGCACCATCTGAATTTTGGATGAGATACATTCAAGGGAGAGAAAATATTAAAATTATTTATCTGCTACATATTTCAGCTTTAGCTATATTGCATAATTTATGTTTTTAATATCATTTTTTCAGTTATTTTATAAATTATTGGGAAATGAGAAGGGTTTATAATTCCTAATTAGTGAGATTTTTAGAAAGGTTTTTTTCTTTTTTCTTTTTGAAAGTCTCATCAAATACTTTGTCATATCTCATTGCATTCTGATTAAATTTGTACTCTCCATATGCCAAGTTCCATATTTATCTCTGTGCCCATTATTCTAGCCCAGGTGATTAGATATTAGACCACGTGACTCAGCATGAATTACTGATCATGATGGGCAGGGAGTTGCCCAAAGACTATTCAGAAAGCTGTTTCAGTGGGGAAACGGCAGCAGATTCGAGATGCCAAACAAAATTATTCACTGAAGAGGACATCTGTTTTCCTTCCTTATTTTATTAGGAATGTCATAATGAAAAGTTAGTGCCTTGCTATGTTATCTTAGCGAGTGTTCTTAGTGATACAGAGTTAACAAAAATAATTTTTTATTTGCTAATTAATTCTGTTTTAAAACCCATTTTCTCATTTGGTGTTCCCGCCTTCCATAGGGAACAATTAAGACATATCATTATTCTTATCTTGCAAATATGAAAGCTGAGCCTCATAGCAATGAAATAACTTCTCCAGTGCTTCAAATTTAGTATTTTTGGGAAGTACTTCCAGGGCTAGTCTAGATAGCATACTTTTCAAATTGTAAATTCAACTAAAAAAATAACCATTTGTCATTTTTACCTATGGTCCAACAAGTTTTTCTCATTTTAAAATTACTGTATAATTTTTGGTGCCAATTACCCTGTCTTGAAACACCAAAAAGCTCTATAATTCTCACCATATACTTACATTTTGTAGGGGTACATTATATATAGCCCTAACCTCAAAATTCTGCCTAGGCTGATGGGGGTAAATAATATAATGTTGTTTTCAATACCATATTTGAATATGTTGTCACATTGTATATAAATTTTCTTTTGTGTTATTCTTTATTTTCTAGGTTTAGTGGTTTAAAATCCTATTATTTTGTTAGCAAATTTACTTTGCATTCAGACAAACTAATAATACTATCTGTAATCTCACAATCTGGGAATGTTTAAAATTATGATTCCCTAGAATTCTCTTAGGAGGAGCAAGAACATTTTACATTGAAACTTACAAGTAGCATGTTTGTTTCTGAACACTTCCATACTGCAATATTAGGGAGAATTTCAGGGAGGAGCAAAGATGTTAATTCTTTAAGGCCTAATTTCAATTCTTGTAATTAGATACATTGTAATAAAGAGTAGTTTGAATTTCTGGTGCTTGTTAAACAGTGTTGTAATTGGCATAAAACTGCAAAATATTTGTAACAAAGATTCATAAGTTGATGCTCATAGTTTAGTTTAACATCATGAGCAGAATTATTTTGTTTTCTGTTTAATGGATCCTAACCAAACTCAAAAAAACAGACTAAATTACGTCTTGGAAATTGTTTGTATTTTATTATGCAAGTCCTTATCATATGGTCCTCTCTCTTGTTTTCATTTATCTGGCCCAGAAAATTAGCATTTGGAGTGTCACACATTTTAAAATGTCATACGGAAGTCAGGAATATTGGATTATGCTTTAGTCTTACAGTAAGACTAATATTCATTTTTTTCTTTTTCTATTAGAAGAGACAATTTCTAGATCTGTATATGTAAAAAGAACAATATTATACACCATAAAGATCACTTCCTTTGAGTTTGGAAAGGCTGGCTTCCACATGGACTAGCTGTGACACTGTTTTATATACTTGGTTTTTGTGTTCTCATGGTACACTCAGACAGTAGTTGGAGAATCACATAAGACAGATGGTAGAGAAGGCTCTTTGGGAATTGTCAAATGCACTGCAGTGTGGTAGCTTGTGTATGCATGGGTTCCTCAGGTCTAGATGTAAAGAAAGGTGCAAGGGCCACTAGGAAACAAAAGAAGCAAAAACAGAGGGAAGGAGGGCCTCTTTCTTAAAGGTATTTTTTTCCATCAGAAGTATGTGCAGAGTTGGTGGAGTCCTGACCAGCGCTGTACCGCACAGGACAGTGCTGCCAGGGCTGTGTTGTGTTCTTGTCCTGTCTTCTTATCTTTGCTCTCATGGAAAGACATTTGGGGAATTTTCAAATCCTTTCTCATAATTTTGGCAGTCTTTCAAATGGCAGTGGACATCTTAATATTTTAATTCTTGTTGCAAATACAGTGTAATTTCTGATACTGACTTTGAAGCATTTTAAGTAAAACAGCTTTCCTTTCCTGATTGAATCAATGCTTCTGTGGTGATTTTAATATACAAATGTTTTCTTTTAGACAAAATGCCATTCAACAAAGTTGTTCAGATTATCTTCATAACTTCATTATGGAAACATTTATGAAGCACAGATAACTGCTGGATACTGAAAATAATGTGAACCAAGGCAATCCTTCAGCATCCTCTATTTAAGCCAGGGAAGTGGAGATCCACAGAAGTAACTCTAATGGAATGAGAGGAGCAAATGGCATTTGAGTATGGATGATACACTAATGTGCACTAAAAATAATAACCAAAGGTAATGTGAAAAGATCTGTTGTTTTTGAGAGCAGAGTTCATAGACTAGCTACATTTCACTTGTATATATGTTTGTTTTGGGTCAAAAAATATTCTTTTTAAATGTGAACCAACAAGAGAACATTAAGAAATGTTATATAAGAGTGCAATTTTTTTCTAGTTTCTTTTGAAAACTTTTAAAGAGTTAGCAAAAAATCCTGCTTCCATACAGGACAACAGTCACCTAGAGATGACTAGAACTTGCCTTCCTGAATCAGGCTGAATCCTTAAGTTTAGCTATTCATCTTCATGTAAGAGCTTGCTGGGTGTTTTTGCAACACCCACGCATGCTCCACCTCTGGAACTTTGAACTTGCTGACAACTAGCTTGGGATCCTCTCTTCCTGAGTACCTGTATATTTTCATCTCTCACTTATGAAGACACTGATTAGAAGATACCCCTTTATAGAAACTTTCCCTGACATTTTTCTAAAAGAACACACTCAGCTTATCAATGTTTCTTAATCCTACTTTATTGTTCTAGCCACTTACCACCAAATGACAATATATGTACGTTGATGCATTTGTTTGCTTATTGAATATGCCCTTCTGGTGGTAAATATGCTTTGTAAGAGTAAGAATTGTGTTTAGCAAGGCACCCCTACCACTCACTATAGTGCCTGGCATAGGATAAGAGCTCGACAGATGTGTACAAAATGAGTGCACTTTTGCTCAGTTTGTAAGCATACTGATGAAGATTAGAGAAAATACCCTCTTGTGTGCCCTAATTCTTACAACAAAAACCAAGGGGTAATATAGTTGGAGTCATTAAAAAAGTCCATCTGTAACTTCATATATAAAACACATGAAATATTAAAATATGTGTATATATATATATATATATATAAATTTAGAAACCAGGTTATAGTAAAAATGGCTGCAATAGACTATCTGTTTTGAAGAATATGGACTAAAGAACCGTATCATTCTCCAAATGCTATTCATGAGATTCTATGTGCTCTTCATTTGAAATGAGCAATCCCATTTGAACCTAACTGAACTAAGCATTTTGTGGCTTTTCCATAACATCTGAGAATATAACTATCTTACCAGTATATTATGCATCTTTGGTTCAGGTCAAGTCAAAAACATGAAGTTATGGAGGTGGAAGGAGAAAAAGATGAAGTAGAAAAATATCATATGGATCTTTGTTCCTGAGTTTTCCTATTTCCTATAGAGCTCCACATTGGAAGTGAAAATTTATCAGGAATATCAGGGGAAATCATCTAAGAAACTTTGACAGGATAAATGAGAAGGAAATGGATGAGGGAATATTTTAAGTCCAGATAAATTTTACCACGATGTAAAAATAAGCTTCCTTAATCCTCCTGCCCTCCCTGTGCCCTCAGTTAGTGACACAAAAGTGGAAAGATTTATGCATTTCTCTGGGTCTCATGCTCTAGGGAAGAAATGCAGGACGGGGTAAGTGTGCTTGGGAACCCTTGCCTGAACTTGTCTGTGAACAGTCTGATCTGTGTGGTGTGTCTGTGTGCATGTGAATATGAGAGTGTGTGTGCCTACACTGATGTGTGCTTCTCTGCCCCCCCCCCCAGCAATTAAGATACACTTGCTTTTGTTGCTTGGAAGTTACTTCTCTTTATAATTCTCTTCTTTGCTTGCAACCTGAAGAGAAAGTACCAACCCACTGGCTGAGTAGAAGGGTTTGATTAAACCAAATCCTTAATTTAATTCCTTCTAATCCTCTAGTGGTTCCCCCACTGTGCTTTCCTCTCTATTTTGTTATAAGTAATTTTAAGACATTCTTCTATATCCATAAAATGGTTAGTGAGTACCTCCTAGAGATACAAGGCAGAATAAAAGACTTTTTGAATACTTTCCTCTTAGCGAATAAACTTCAAGGAGATTTTTACAGGCACTGGTTGAAAAATCCAAAGAAATATATTGAGCATAAGTAAACAAATGATGTTCTTTCCTGCAGAAGATAGACACTTTATGTTAGTGTTTTGCAGAAAACTTTCCTGTAAGATGTCCACAGAGTACGCCAATGGTTCTCTATCAAAATAACTACCAATTCTAACATTGGAAAGCACTGTCTCTGAAGAAGCTAAGGCCAGATGTTTCATGGTATATGCATAAACACCACACAGACAGTCTAATATATTTTATTAGCTTTTCTTCTTTGGGCTGAGAAGCTCAACCATGAGATAGTGGAAGGGTTATACCCTTGAGCATTCTCAGCCAATCTAGATGCCAAAAGATGGAAATATAAACACTATTTTAGAGACCAGCTGAGTTGGTGGCACCCTTGGGTATAAAAGATGTCTTTTTTTAGAGACATTTTAATCATCAGTGATTGAGATGACACCACATATTGTTTTTAGTCCTTCTGTGGCTGAAAGTGGGAAGGAAGAAACCACAGCTCTGTAGGAAAGTTACTGTCATTCAATATTTCCCAAATTCTTTTAAATTAAGACTGTAATATTTCTAGTAGCAGTAGGACATTTTATTTGGAAGAGATTTCTTTGTTCCTCCAGTGGCTCTGTAATAGGCTCTGTTTCATGTTTTTGGGGACTCTGACTGTGGAAAGAGAGGTTTTGAAACTATTGATTTTCTGATTAAATCTTTTAATAAGAAAATTTTTATTTGTTTCCATGCAGGGAAAGTCTGATGACCTTCACTAGCAAATGTGGTTTAGAACCTATGGTGGAATTTTTGCTGAAGGTCACAGATCTTGCACTATTGGGTACTGTCTAGCTTCCACACATGCATAGTGAAGGTCGTAACAGTGCAGTCTCAAAGGACAGGACAGGACTTTGTGTAGATGTTGGATTTTATGATTTGTTTGCTGCCTTTTAAAAGAAGCCAAAACTGAAGATCCTGGGTAGAAATGTGTCTGCAAATCCTTGGCCATAAACTCCTCTGGGAGGAAGGGACTCAGAGAAGTTACTTACAATGTTACGTTGTTAGTAAATGACAAAGGGAATGAGTAAAACACAGAGCCCTAAAGATGAACAATTCCAAGCAGTCCCTCTGGTAAATCAGTAAAGTGAGACACATAGAAAGGAGGCAGGAGAATATGTCAGAAGCAGAGAGAGGCCCAGCCCCAGTGAGCCAGGCTGGCATCTCTCTACCACACTATATTATATCTGGATATATAAGTAGTTCATTAACAGCAGCATTGGGACAAAAGGCATGAACTGTTACCCTTCTTAAATTTAAGGGAAACTTAGTTGTGGGCCCCTGCACAAATGAAAAGAAAGTTAAACACTTCTAACATATGATGGCACAAGATAAACATTAACATTACAAAAGATACAAATAGGGAGAATGGAAAGGAATGGGACCAAAGCAAGTCCAAAATCCAGCAGGGCAAACGTTAATCCTCTATCTCAGTGTCCAGTATCCAAAGAAATCTGTGGGGAGATGTGAACTCCAAAGGGCTTGGGTGGCTCTGTCCCCATAGCATCATCAGTGCTTACAGCCCTCCTGGCTTCTCGCTTGGGCTGACTTCGTTCACACCTGGAGACTTTCCTCAGAAGATCCATGTTCCTGGCTTCTCCAAACTTCTGAGTTCTCGTCTGTACCTTTTGCTTCATATCCAAACCTTCACATACTGCCTGGCCTCTCAAGCCTTCTTCCAAAATCTGAGCACAAGCCTTCCTGACCCCACAACCTTTGCACTCTGTATGCACTTAAAACTAGGACAGTGTGCATGGTGCCAACGTCTACCACTAGTTGGAGTTGGAGCCAGGCTTCCTTTCTTGCCCGTGAGGGTCAAGTGCCTAGACTCCTGAGCACTATGCACCAAATCCCGAGGAGCAACTTCCCTAGATTGCTACCATTTTGAAATATGGTGCACTGGCACCCTGATCTCAGAGAAAAGTGTTTTGCTTTTGCAAGTTAGAGACTATGAAGGCTGCAATGCTTCTGGTTCTTGTGATGTTCTCAGGCCATATTTTCTACGGTCCTGTTTTTCCTTACCAATCAAGTTCTCCTCTGTTCCATCCTTACAGTCCACAACTTTATTGCAACTTCCTTCCTGGCCCAACTCAAACTGTTTTAAGTCATTCTGCTGAGTTTTTGATTTTCAACATAGATCTGGCTGAAAGCAGTAGCCATGCCACCACTGCAACCTTAGAATGCCTTGAAATTTTTTCTGCCAGATTAATCAGTCCTCCACACTATATCTCAGTCTCATGGAAGGACCCCAGACAAGAGCAAATGCACACAGATTTCCTTCCTGCAAGGCAGTCTTTCTTCCCAACAAAATCCTCTTGAGGTTGGTGTTTATCAGCAGCATTTCTATCAGCATTCTAGTCTTTTGAACTCTGACCAAAACATCCTGTCAAGTTCAGCTTACAGCACTCCAGGGCTGCTTCTTTAGCCAGCATCTCCCAAGCTTCCCAAACTTTCCACAAGCCAGCACCAAAGGCTTCTGAACCACATTTCCAGGTTGGGTGAGAGCAATGAACCCACTTCTCTGGTACCACCATCTGTCTTAGTTACTCTTTTTGCTAAGACAAAATACCTGACACCCACAAGTTAAAGGAGGAAAGATTTATTTCCCTTATAGGTTGTGTAGTTTCATTCTATAGTTGGCATGCCACAGGGACAGCAGAGGACAAATAGTCTAAGGCAATACAGGCATAAACAGCAAGCAGCAGCATAGAAACATCAGTAAAACAAGTCTCCCTTTCTCTTTCTGTCCTCAGGAAATCTAGTCAGTTACACCCTGAGATATGCGAATTCCAACCAGTGAACTAATTTAGAAACACACCATTAATCTCAGTGTCTCTCACACACTATATGCAGCCACCTCCAACCTACATGCCATAATAGCCCCCCCTGCTAGCACATTAGCTGCAGCATTAACAGAACCTAGTCATTCCTTTGGAGAAGGCTTTTACTGGAACCCTCCTCTTGTGGCCAGACAGTTATAAGTTCTTTACTTTGATCTCTAGCCTTCCTAATAGCCTTACATAGTAGTAGTATTATTTTCACTTTACAGATGGGTAAACTGAGTCCCAATGTCATTAAAGCACTTTTTTTAAGGTTGCACAGATAGAAAGAGACAAAACTAGGATCCAAACTTTGATGACTAGAGGTGCAAACCTAAGCTCTTTCCACAACACACAGTGGCCTTCAGTGCAGATCCTGGTGGGAGTGCTGGTTTTCTGTGCAAACATCTCCTCTAGTCCCACTGCCATGTTTGGCCAGATGCCTGACACCTGTGAGAGTGGAGCCAGCTGGAACTAGAATCTGTGGGCATCATCAGAGGGCTAGGATGGGTGGGCACGCCACTCCCAGATGTGTGAGTGAATGTTTGATTGGCCCTGCTGACTATTGGGTGGAGCTAACTCTGGGCAGAACACTTAGTGGCTGAATAAACACTGGGAGCATCTTAGAAAGGCTGCCCAGTCCCGCGGTTTGACACTGATTTTCACTGTTTGGAGAGGCGCCACAGAAAGCCAGCCTTGACCACTGGTGCACTATGGAGAGTCCTTGCCTTCTTAGCTTCTTACTGTCCTACTTTCCTTGGAGGTGAATTGAGGACAAACCAACCTTGTTATTTTTGCTGAGTTTCTCTTCTCCAAGCTGAGGAGAGAGGCAGGAGATGCCTTTGAAATACTGGATAAAATAAACTAGATGCAGCCAAAAGGGAAGAGGTTATTTCAGAACCTCCACCCTGGAGGGCAATAGAGACACACAAAACTGGGCACAGATGGAAGAAATTATTTCTCTTTTCTACTCTTGGAGGACCATGGAGCTGGACCATTAGAAGAGCTATTTCCTTTTATCATGTTGAGGACTTAGGGGTTTGGGGAGCCACAATCTGGTAGTTTATGGCTGAGGTCCCTGTCCCTGGCAAAGGCCTTGCTTGAGGACTTAGAAGGACATGATGCTATAACTAAGAGCCCATATAGTCACTGTGGGGTGGTGAATACTCCTAGGTTGTGCTGAAGTTATGAGGAGAAGAAGAGTATTCCCAATGGGCAAAATAAACCCAGGCCGCAGAGGAAGTTGAAGAAGTTCTGTTGTGAATTACTCAAACAATGCTACAGTGCCAGCTTTGAGAACTAATTCATAATATTTCTCATTGTTCCATGTAAAGATCTAATCTACGCACACTTGAAAATTTTAGAGGATCTCAAAACTAACCCAGAAGAATGATTTTAGTATAATTTTTTTCTTAACTGTCATATAAAATTAATATTCTGTGATTGAACTAGGCATTTGGATATTCAAAGTGGTGATGGAGTGATCACTTGCCATTGTGTCTTCCAAAAAGTAAGGCGCAGGCACAAGAAGGTAAGACCATCTGTGACAGCACGTGGGAATTCATTTTTTCCGGAAGTGTTCCAAAGAGAAGCATCTCTGGAGCAGAGAGTGCTGCGTTATGGATTTTAATGAGTCTCCTAGTCTATTCCCTGTTGATCTATACCCAAGTAAAATAATCACACTTGAGTACATTATTTCTCACATGGTGTCTCAGAGAGAACATTGAAGTTACTGTCAGTTGAAAAATTACTGACAGACATAAGGGACATGTTGCGCTAAGTAGCCTGGAAAATGTCTAAACAGTTCAGCGATTTAGTGTGATTAATGAGCAGTGTAAGAATCACCAGTACATGGGAAGCTCTAGGTACAATTGTTTCCCTAATGTGGGTGAACAAGGACTAGTGACCAGCTTACTTACAGCAAGTAGACTTAGGGTCTAGTAATTTATACATTATCATAATTAATCATAGTAGTGTGTCCCTAATAAGAGTGATATTCCTTTCATCCAAATTGTGCCAGTCTAGGACATTTGTATTGTGTGATTATTTAATGGGATAAGGAAAAATTGCATTAAAGTAAATGTTGAAGATTTCTGGGACAGTAGAAATCAAGCATGTAAGGGAAATACAGTGACTTATTTTCATCCTTCAAGAGTTCAATTTAAGTAACTTTAAATAACAACTTCCATGCCAGAAGATCACCCTTGACTTCTCTAAAGTATCAGTCTCATTACTTATAATTTCATAGTCCCTGGAAATTTTCTTTTCAATGTTAATCATAATTATAGTTCTACAGTCACTCCTGTAATTATTTATTTAGTATCTTTCTCCCACAAAACCAGGAGTCCCTGTCTTCACTTTTATGTTTCCAGCATCTAAAACTATGTCTGGCGTATAGTAGGAATTATATTTTGTTTTTAAATATCCTTTTAATGTTATTTTTTAAATGTGAATGTTTGAGGTGTTAATAGAATACATTGATCTGATCAATTTAATATTTTTTAAAAGCTAGAACTTTTGCCTAAATAAATTCTGAGTTAAGGGTACATATTTTTTTTCCTGAAGACAATGATGCCAGATGACAGTGCTTATTTATTGTTTTGTACTATAAAGCAACTCAGTTATACTGAATTCATGTTTTGGGAGGGGAAAATTATGACATCAAAATTAGATTCCTTTCTCTCATCTGTCAACAAGCCTCAACACTTCTTCATAATAAAGATTTATGAAAATACCACTCGGGAGGATTAGTAGAAGTTTGAAAACTGAAGGAAGATGTCACTGTGTCTGCTTTATGTATCCTAACTGAAGTCTTTAGTTCAAAGAGCAGGACATTTCCATGGTCCTGTCTTTCTGTAGGTAAGGATGTTAGGTCTTAATGTGGGTACTAGGTCTAATAAGGGAAATGATATATTAGGATCTTTTAATTTAAGGATAATTTTTCAGGATAAATGTTAAAGAAAAACATAAGTCAAGAAAGAGTCATAAAATCAACAAACTAAATAAAAAATGCAATTTCTATCTCTGCTTTCTTCCAGAACACTAAAAACAAGGTTTTTAAGGCAAGTTGTTAAAATTAGATGAGGGGGGCTGGGGAGTTAGCTCAGCGGTTCTGGTGCCTGTCTTGCAAGTGCAAGGGCCGGGGTTCGATCCCTGGTAACCATATACAATAGTGGGTGTGGAGACTCATGCCCAGCAGCAATCAGCACCATGTACCACAGTGCCGGGTGTGGTGGCTCACGCCTGTAATCCCAGCACTCGGGAGGCAGAGGCAGGAGGATTGCTGTGATGTGAGTTTGAGGCTGAACTCAGGGCCAGCCTGAACCACAAAGTGAGACCCTTTCTCAAAAAACCTAAAAAAAAAAAAAATAGATGAGGGACTTCGCGTGTCTGGTCTGGGACTAATTTGATGTTTACTCAAAAGGCATTTCTAGTTCTGCAGGGTCCATCTTCATCTACCAGTGTTTCTCGCTTTGTATAATGTCTATTTTGTTGTTTGAAACAACTAGCATTTGCTTGAAAACGGAAACTTAAATTAGGTTGAACTCAGTGACAGTGTTCCTGAAGACTCATTACTTGCTAGATTTGCTGGACAGATTTGTAATTTAAAGAACTGCTAACTCTACAGAGGCCTTGTGTGTTGATTCCTCCTTCCATATATCAGTCACAGAAGTTGCTTTACAAGAGTCCATTCCTACCTCAAAGCCAATCTCATCCTTAGACCTGAGCAAGGACTGTGCTGTTTTCTCCAAGGCTTTCAGGACTGTCACCACTTACAGACAAGTGACATTACTAATTGATGTCTTGGTAGTGCGCTGACATTGTACTCTCACAAGTCAGTTTTAATCTTCCAAGATAAGAAAAGGACAGCACTTGTATGAGATTTCTCTTACCAGCCTACCTATGGGCACCGCTTAGCCTCCTTGTTGTTGGTGATGCGTGGAAGGTAAAGGAGTGAACAACAGTGAAAATGATCACTTGGCAAGCATGAAGAGAGTACATCCTAACGAGTGCAAAAAATATGGTGAGATGACAGATTGACATTTATTTTATAAAATTCCACAGAGTCAATTTAACTTGACTAGAAAACAAATTATTGCCCATCCTTTTCTATATTCTCTGATTAGTACTTGTGTTTGCGGTCTTCATCCAAGAAGCAAGTAACAACCTTGGAAGGAGATATGGGATGCTAGTATTTCCATGGGTGGTGAGCATCTTAGTTATGAAGCAATTAACATCAAATATGTGCAGAGACAAGATTCATAGTGTTTCAGTAAAGTGGGCTTTGAAGAGCAATAAGCTCATAATTGACCACAGAGAGATCATATATGGACTTGAGCAGGAAAAGATAGTACCTCGACATCAAGTGAGTGTTATCTGATTGAACAATAAATAAATATATAAGTAACTTTTGAACCCAATAATATATGTGTTTATTGATAAATTGCTGTATCTCATATGGACCCATGGCTTTATAATAATGTTTATAGAGGTTAAATTCATACAGGATAAAATTCATCATTTTAGGGAGTATAACTCAGTAGTATTTGGTATACTTATGATGTTTGGCAAATGTCACTTCTATCTAGTTTCAAACATTTTTTTTTATCATTTTAAAAGGAAATACTGTACCCACTAAGTCACTCCCACTTCATCCTTTTCCTAGTTCCTGGCTAGTGTGACTGTGCTTTCCCTTTCTATGAACTAAGCTATTCTGGATTTTTTATATAAGTGGAATCACGTGATATGTAATCTTTATGTCTGGTTTTTTACTGAGCATAATGTTTTCAAGTTTCAACCATATTCAGCATGTACTGATTGATACTCTACTACTTTTGTAGCTGAATAATATTTCCTTAGACTGATATACATTTTGCTTATGCATTCATCAGTGGATGGACATTTGGGTGCTTTCCACCTTTTGGCTGTTATGAATAATGCTCTTCTGAACATTGTTATACATGTTTTTGTATGAATGTTTATTTTTAATTCTTTTTGAAGCTGTCCTTTGGGGTAGAACTCTGGAGTCATATGGTAAATCTATGTTAAATCAACTATATTAAATGAGACTAATTTTTCAAACCAGCATTACCACTTTGACATTCCTATTAGCAGTGAATAAAGGTTTCAATTTCTTTACATCCTTATTAACACTTGTTTTCTGTTATTTTTTATTATAGCTATCATAGCAGGTGCAAAGTATTCCCTCACTGAGGTTTTGATTTACTGTGATCTATTTTAACCAAATCTTTTATTTAGAAATGGCCCATTAGAAATATTTATATAAGGTCTTACATAACATCTAGGATGTAAAATCATATAAGGTATTATCTAGGATCAGTATCCTCTTCTTCATGCCTTGATATTCTTAGCTTGAGAGTTATTCACATGTTGGATAATATAGGTAGCAATATTGAATATATATGAAATTATTTTGAAAGTACAACTTGAAACACAGAAGTTGTTAGAGACCTTCAGGCTATCGCCTCAAACATCTTCAATCTGAATTTACATTTGAATGATATTCTGACCTAGGTGACCCCTAGTACATTTGAGGTTGAGATGCATTAAGCATTATGTTTCCTATCTTGCTGTAAAGTTCATGCCAGAAACCATTTATAGTTGCAGCAGATAGAGTTAATATTAATAAGATCCAGGTGTTGTAGAGCACTAGCACAGTGTTTCTAAAACATGAGTGATGCTGGGAATCTTGGAGCTTGAAAATATTTGAATACCTGGATTTGACCCTCCAGAGTTTTTGATTTAATTAGTCATGAGTGGAGCTCTTGTCTCAGGACTTTTAAATACTCCCCAGGTAATTCTAATGAATAGCCAAGTTGGAGAACCGTGTGACCAGCATAAGCTGAGCTAATCTAGAAAGAATTCATCAAGTTGGTGATTCGTAAAGCAGTGTAGGGAAGGAGCAAGATTTTGCCATGAGTATAGAGAAGCAGAAGAGTGGCCAGCATTGCTAGAACAGGGCAGAGAGCAGAAGTTGGGAGCCTGGAATAAAAATAATTTATTGATAGAAAACTTTGAAGGCCTAACAAGAAGTGTGTGTGTGTGTGTGTGTGTGTGTGTGTGTGTGTGTGAGAGAGAGAGAGAGAGAGAGAGACAGTGAGCAACTGAGGATATAACTCATGACTTTTCCCTTGACTACACATTTCTGTTTCTCTCTTTCTTTCTTTCTTGCTATCATTCATCTAGGATGATCTCTCTCTCTCTCTCTCTCTCTCTCTCTCTCTCTCTCTCTCTCTTTTATTTTTTTTAGGATTCTTCCTGTAATGTTTCTAGGTGTCCTGGCTGGGCTTGAACTCATCATATTCTGCCTCTGTCTCCCTGAATGCTGAGATTACAGTTAACTAGAATTTTAATGTTCTGCACAAGGCTGTGCAAAAGGAGATGTTGTGAGGTCATTAGAATGGGGACAGGTGACTTTCACACTGACTGAAGGAGGGAATGCTCAGACAGGGAAGTGGTTTTAATACAGAAGATGGCCTGCAACGTTACCAGTTGGATTAAAAAGAAAAAGGTGAAAGACCAAGATAAACAAAGTTCTCTTTAGTTTTATGTATGTTGTAACTCGTTAGTTCATTTTGTAACAAAATTTATGCTAAGTCAAAAAAGGATTGAGCATTGCAAACATCCATAAAAATCATTCTATATTTATGTTTGATGAAGGAAACAGTATTCATCTGTAACAGGTATCTGTTGCTCATAACTCTTCTGCATGCTTACTATTCAACAGTTTTCTTCATTTGACAAGTATTGAGCATATGCTTAGTATGTTACAGATAAGAAAACCAGGCTGTCAGTGAGGGCGAGCTCCTCTAAGGTGAGTTTTAGAATAGGGTATTTTTTATTGCTGTAGCAATTAAGGAGAACTACTGGCTCATAGTAGAAGCTAGGGATTTTAGATGACCAGCTATACTCAGGACATTCCTGCACAACAAGGAATGATCTTATATCCTGCACAATTTCCCGCAGGTCAAACATTTATGTAGGTAGAAACTCTACTTATATGGTTCTGAATTTATGATCTAACTCACATATATACAATTATCTAAATGTAGAATGTAAACTCAAATATATGTACACACATACACACACACACACATACACACTCACATAAACACTTTCATGATTTTAATATACATAAAGCTTTTCCAAAAATGGTCCAACTGTGCATATTTAGGGAAGATAGTGCTTTTTTTCATTCAGCACCTGAATGAAAAGTGATATCAGTAAAGTGATATCAGTAAAATATAAAAATACTCTTCTATGAAAAAATAAAGCAAAATTTTATAACCAAATAATTAAGAAATAATAATAGTTAATATACTGCATATTATGATATTAAAAGAATAATTATGTTGCTGGTGGAAATGTTGAATCTGGCCTTTGAAATAACAAATTTATATTGTAAGTCACATGGTTTGTGATTATTTGATACAGCATCCCTGTAAGCTAATGTAGCACACAATATTTGTAGAGTAATGAATGAATGAGTGAATTTTGGCTTCAGTTACTCATGGGTGCTCAGGGAAGGTCTCTCAGAAGTGCCTACCTCTTTCTCTGACTTCCCTCAAAGTGTTCAGTTATTCATCTAGGAAGCAAAATATTTTACTCTAACATTACCAGGAAAATTCTATTGAGAGGATAAATTTTTTAATTTACATTATTTTATTGCAAAGAAACAATAAGAATATAATCAGAAAGCTACTGGAGTGAAATAGTTACATAATAGTAACTATAACATACTGAAAGTTTATTATGTTCCAAACACCATTTTAGTGCTTTACACATTTTAACTCATATCATCTTCACAATAACACTCTGAGATAGGTACTATTGTGATCAATTTCCAGAAAAGAGACTGAAACTCAGAGAAGTAGACATACTCAACCCTAGATAGCAAGGGAGTGATAGAGCAGGAATTTCAGTATAGGTGTCTAGCTCTATAGCCTAAATTACTGATTTTGCTATTCATAGTAAGATTAGAACATTTTAACATTTCCTATGTAGGACCAAAGGGGAAGGAACTCAAGAGTTTAAGAGTGGGCAGAAATGTAGAAATTAAAAATAGGCAAAGGAGAAAGAGACAGAGACACAGAGAGATAGACAGACGGAAAAAGAAGAAAAAGAAAGGAAAAGGCCAAAAAATAGTGTGGGAATCATTTTGGCAGTGAGCATGAGGAATTTTAGGCAAAGGATATCTAGTTTTGAATTGTTTTCATGCTTTTTTGCATATCATTTGCTTCCTTGTCTTTATGCACCCAGTCTTTGCCTATACCTGCTGCTATAACAAAATGAGTTCAACTGGGTAGTGTATAAACAATAGAGATTTTATACAACCATGTTTTTACAACTTTGTTAATAGGCTAAAATATACTGAATCGTACCTTTATGTTTGTAAACTGTAAGTATGCAAATTTGAGTTCAATAAGGTTGTTATTTAAAAAAGAAAATAACTTGTTCTTGTAGTTCTAAAGTCCACAATCTAGGTATGTGAAGATTTATTGTCTAGTAAAAGTTTGCCTTCTGCTTGGAAACTTGTGGCTGCCTCCTCTGGAAAGGACAAATGCTGTGTCCTTACATGGTAGAAGACAAAGAAACAAAGGAGGGCCTAATTTCCCTGAGCGCTTTTATAAACTTCTAATCTCTTTTATGACTCACCTTCCAAAGTCCCCACTTCTTAATACTATCACAATGAAGTCTTAGGTTCCAAAATAAAAATTTAGAGTAGGAGGACATACCTTCAAACCATCTCCAGATTTTAATACTGTCCAGTGTAGGATCATGACTGTAGAAAAGGTATGGCACACCCTAGAGAGAAAGAAATACATGAGAGAAAGGGAATAGAGAAACAGGAATTGTTGGAAATAACACTAAGAATCCAAACTTCCCTATTTCTTTTTTTTTTTTTTTTTTTTTTTTTAGGTTTTTTGAGACAGGGTCTCGCTTTGTGGTTCAGGCTGGCCCTGAGCTCAGCCCCAAACTCACATCACAGCAATCCTCCTGCCTCTGCCTCCCGAGTGCTGGGATTACAGGCGTGAGCCACCACACCCGGCACTGTGGTATGTGGTACTGGTTGCTGCTGGGTTGAGTCTCCACACCCAGTATTGTTATGTGGTTACTGGGGAATCGAACCCGGGCCCTTGCGCTTGCAAGACAGGCGCCGGAACCACTGAGCTAACTCCCCGGCCCCAAACTTCCCTATTTCTTGAAGCTCCAAAGATACTGGAGCATGTGGTTTTGTAGATCCCAGCCTGACTAACAACTCCATTTTAGAAAAGGCCTGGCCCTGACCTAAAGTCCTCATCCCAGAAATGCCCCAAATTCCTTAACACATGAGTAACTCCCAACCAAGGCGCATGTCACTAACAAGGCCAATGGCCAGGGCAGCAGGCCTCTGTTACCTGATAGGGCTAAACCTAAAGATTCTGGCTATAACCGCTGACCATTTACCTTCATGTCCTGATAAACAGGTTACTCCTTGCGACAAAGAATGCGCTGGCTAGCCAATACTTAAAGGTCCCATGCTTTTTTCAAAATCTTAGCCTATTCGATGACCCTACGCCTTGAAACTTCCACCCCCTCCCCAATCCCCACCATAAAAACCTGTTCTTCCCAGGGCTTGAGGCTCTCGGCATCTTGGTGTGGGAATCCCCGCTCAAGCTTGAGTAAACCCTCATGTGCTTGCATCAGAGACAGCTCCTGGTGTACTTTGGGGACCTCGCGATCTTGGGATAACAGTTTCCTTAGAAGCCAGTTTGCTAATTAGTAAATGAAGTGCTATTGGAAATTGGAAATAGCACTTTCAATCCCTATGGGAAAACTTAGGAATTCTAATGAATAGAAATAACACGTACCTACTTGGAAGGAACAGAACAAAGCTAGCTTCTAACAGAGGACACACATTTGGTATGATAAACCTGGTCTGGGGGGAAATGTAGGATACAGACCAAGGACAGGAACTCAGGAAAGAAACATTAAGGAATGCAAGTGAGGTAGGTAGGAAATTAAGCTGAGTCCTTTGTTAGCATCAGAGAACAAGGCTGGTGTTTGCTTGTGACTTTTTGATTCTACTATTTAATGGTTAAAAGCAACTAATGGTTTGAATGGTTGGAATGTGTTCCCACAGTTTTGGAAGCTTGGTCTTCAGTGTTGGGAGGTGATGAGACCTATGGCAAGGTAATTAGGTCATTGGGGTTCTGCCCTCAGAAGGAATTAATGCTAATCTGGAGCAGAGAGTTTATTTCCTCAAGAGTAGGCTGTTGTAAAAGGGAGACCCTCACTCCGGAATTTTTCTCTTGCTTCCTATCTCCTCATATGATTTCTGTCTCCTAGTGTGATAACAAGTATCACATTGTGGTGCAGCCTCCCCAGGCGCCAAAACGATAGGGTTATCTGATCGTGGGTTTCCAGCCTCCCACACAGTCATCTAAACCAACGGCTTTTCATTATATATTACCTCACCTTGGGAATGTTGTAGGGACAACAGGACATGGAAAGTCAGGACAGGGCAATTGAAAGTCTTACTCATTCTTTAGGTTTTATTACTTATATCAAACGTTTTCTAAATCTAGAGAAGAGCTAGGTTTTCCATGAGTCTGCATCATCAGAATCTGATGTGGTTTTGCTTCCACACAGTGTGACTCTCCCAGCAGAGCATTCGTTTCTCCTTTTAGCCGCAGAGCACTTCACCCACAGATGTCTTGAGGGTGCATCAGCTGTGTCAGCAGAGGTCCCTGAGAATCAGCTGTGTCAGCAGAGGTCCCTCAGATGGACTCGCTCCTCTGGGACACCAAGCAAGGATTTTCTTCTCTAAACCCGCCTTTTATTTAAGTGCCTGCAACAGGGTTATAACAAGGAACATATTTCAAAACCATTTTCTCCATCCCTATCTATTTTTGCAATCTTTATTTCAGTAAATAAAATCCTAGGCCCAAGTCCTCTTTTTCCCAGAACAATTTTACCTCGCACACATATGTGTGTTTCTGTAGTACTGAGTCAGAGGGCTTTTGGGGTGCCCTCAGAGCACGAAGCAATGTGAGTGTGAGGCAAACATTTTCTTTACAGGAACTTTCATCCATGTCTTTCCACAGACATACCAGATGAAAAGTCCAGAATGCTGCTTTTTGTTTTTTTTTTTTCTTTTTTTTCTTATTTCACATACACTTCAGGCTTTCTCACATCTGGAAAAAGTAGTTTGCTCTTTGGACCTTCGAGCAAAATTCTCCTTCAATTGGATTCACATAAGACTTTACTATTCGCTTATAGTTTGGATGATAGCAACATGTCTCCTTTTCTTTGGCAATGCTAGAAGCTATTTGGATAAAAATGAAAGCCCTTGAAAAAGCATTAAGAAAACTGTCACACTCCTGCTCTACGTAAGTAAGACTGTCACTCAGTATCTTAACCAGAGCTGAAAAAGTCTGTCTGCTTACCTGGTTCATTTCAGCCCTCAGAACTGGGATGTGAACTCTGGATTTTAAGCATTGACATCTTAAATGTTTAGTCCCCTACCACGTAGTGAAAATGCTTCCTCCAAGTCTTCGCCAACTGGCCTCATTGAGCACGGGGAAAAGAGGTCTGCAGGGGAAGATACTGCAGAATGTGTTGCTCCATACATTGACCTTCCAGGGCCTCGGAGATGCAGACCAGTGACTGACCCCAGTCATAATTTCAGGCCATTTCTCATTTCCCTCGCTTAGGAAGAGTTTTCTGTGGAAGGGGATTTTGTTAGTCTGAAGGAGGTTTGGCATGAGAGTGGAAAAGAGAATGGGAGGAAACAGGAGAGAAAAATCATCAAGATGAAAAATGAACAAGATTTATGAAGGCAACCCATCCCTCAGCAGCAGAGCACTTGCCCTCCCTGAGATGCATTTTCCAGCTCTCAGACGGACTGCTTTTAAATGAGGCAAACTAGCAGGCTGCCATCACTTTCTTTGAGAGACTGTCAACAGATTAATAGATCTTCCCAATATAGTAATTCTCCCCAAATTGAGCTTATATTTTCCATCACATCACTGAATTTATGTTTCCCTGGGAGTAGCCTAAGCCTTTGTTTATGCCTTTCGAATGCTTGTTTCATATCCACCGTGATCATGTTTCCTTTTTGCCATGTGATCACTTGGCCAGGTTATATAGGTTTAAGCCTTTGGAGCAAGTTTCCTTCCAATTCACAATTATTTTCATGCTGCTCTGCAAATTTCCCCTCATACTGTCATTTTCTGTGCGTGGTAGTATACACTGGGAAGGGATGAGGGTAATTGGGCTGTGCTTGGACCTTGATACAAAGTATTTTCATCTGTGTCTTTCCATGGACTTACCAGATGAAAAGTCCAGAATGCTGATTTTTTTTCCCCCACATAGACTTCAGGCTTTCTGACATTTGGTATTGGGACTATAGTCCTTTTCTGTCTCCCATTATTGCCTCATTATAAGTTATCAAGATTCTTAGGCTCTAAAACCTCTCACTGGTGACAAGAATAGTTTTTGTTTATTTCCTTAACTCCTCCATACTGTATTAACCCTTATACTCAAGTCTGGTGGCTTTATTGATATCATTCTCATAGTCATATCACACCATGTCTCACAACACAATTGGATGTGAAGACAAAGCTCCAGGCCACAGAGAGCAAAGAGAAGACCTTTATGATTCTCCTAACAGGGGAAGGGAGGAGAAGAAATACGAGATGCTTATACAATATGGGAAGAATTTAATATAGGTAGCATGAGAATGTGCACTGGAACAAAAGTGTTCCATAGATGGGATGGTGGCATTGCAATAGGTCTTAAGAGTGGCCCGTCGGGTTACATCACATTGTATCACATTCAGTCCGTTTTTGATTTGCTTTGAAAAACATGTAAAGAGTTCTCTTATGGTATTTTGCTCTTGATTTCTTTCTTTCATTGGATCTCAGGGTTTTTATGTTATTTTCTCCCATCTGTGCTTATAAACAAATATTTTTAGGAAATTCGTCTGTGTCCTTTGGTTTTATAGAAAGGTCTTGAGAAAACCTGAAAACCATTAGGACTTCGAAGAGCAGCTTGATTAACATGCCACAAACCCCTTCCTTCATTTAAGAAGAAAAGCTCTTCAAAGTCTTCCAGCTATGAAGAACATATTTTTAGGTTCCTTGTGGTTGCTTTAATGTCTGACCTTTCCTTGACATTGTGTTTGACAAAGGCAGGGGATATCTCCAGAGATAAAAATTTGAACCACCATTTTCAACCTATGCCAAATCCGGATAGCTGACCCTGATTCCTCTCGTTAAAGTGAATGCTTGTCTCTGCTCAGTTGCACCCCTTGAGTGGAGGTTCTCTCAGACCTTATGGTGCTCCCTTTTTCCAGTTGGCTGGGAAAAAAAATCACAGAAAAAAATATTGCCATAACACCAAGAAACTCAACAGCCCTGACCAGAGTAGGCCTTTCCCGCCTTTAGGCTGCTTATTTGCCTTCTGCTTACTCTTGTGTGCTCATGAGCTAGGCATGAAGCTCAGTTTGGGTTCAGCTCTTTACAGGGCTCTTCTGAGCTCTGTCTAGTTGCACATCTTTCCCACCAGGTACCAAGCCTGCTGGTGTCCTGAGACTGCTCTCCCTTACATGCTGCTCCTGGGTGGCTACCCCAGACTCCCACCCCACGCAGGTTGTAGTGAAGTCTAGTGTAGGGTATCAAGGGGCCATGTGTGCCTGGCAAGATGAACATGAAAATGAGGGCTGATGTTGGATGGTACTGGAGGAACAAAGTGTAGGATGATGGGTGTCAGGAACTGCGGATGACTTATTCAGAGTTAGGACTTACTTGGATTTGAAGATGTCTGTCCTGCCCTGTGGGATTAACAGCTAGGATTACTGCAGACATCTACCCCACCCTTTGGGATTTTAAACCACAAAGATTACTGCATTGGGGTTGTTGGCTTTAAAACCTACTGGGATTAAGGATGTCTGCCCTGCTGTATGGAATCTTCAACTACAGGGATTATTGTGGGACCGCCCTGTCTTATGCATGCTAGGATTATGCGTTGAAGGCTGGTTAAAAAATAAAGGTGCAGGGAGCTGGGGTTATGGACTCTTCTACTCCCTTTTCTGCTGCTGCAGTATTTGGCTTCTGCTGTGGTATTTGGCCTTTGGCTGCCGCTGCTCAGAGTAGCAAGAGTCCAACCTGAGCTCAGCCTTTTTGTCAAGGTTCCAACTTTGTTGTTTGTTGGTTGTTTATCCTTTTGCTGTAGGACTGGAAGGATTAGAGTTTGCCACGAGAGCTCTGACTGCATCCTCTTCCCTAGACTCCCACAGATGGGGATATTACTTAACTTTGTGTTACTATAACAAATACCTAAGTAACAATTTAAGAAGGGGTTTATCCTGGATCACAGTGTTGAAAATTTCAGCCCATGATTGCTTGGTCCCATTGCTTACCTCATGGCCAGGACACAAAAGAGCAATAAGAAGTGACTGGGTTCCTTCTCTCCCCTTCAGGGGTACACCCCAGTGATCAGAAGACCTCCCAGGAGGGCCCCACCTCTTAGAGGCTCTAACACCTTCCAGTAGCACCACGGTCTGAGAACAGTCTTTAATACATGGACCCCTGCAGAACACATAAGATCCAAAGTATAACATATGAGTCATGAGTCAGGAACCAAGAAACAGAGTCTAGCTTTTCCTAAACCTCCGTGTTCTGCTGTAGAACTCCAAGGAATCTGTGAATGCTCCATTGATACTCAGTCTTTGAGATGCATATTTAAGGATATAGCAGTAAACATATAATGCATTTCAGCATTAAAAAATCTCATTCTATACTAGGTGGCTTCCACATGGACTATTTTGTTCTCAGCCTGCTAGAACAAGTGGGAGGTGGGCTCGTTTTCGATGGCAGTTAGGTACAGTCTGACTTTGCTGCTTGGAAGAACTATCAGCAAGGTGCTTTGTGCTGAATGGAATGGAAAACTGGGGGCTGAGCCCCGCCAAAACAGCCTCCTATGCATCCCTGGAAATTGTCCATTTTAGCATTTTTACCTTTAAGGCAATGTGGCCCTCTAAGAGAAAAGCTTCCAGAACTTGGCAGCCTCAGGAGTCAGCGGGGGTTCCTGCTTTCCTGGTGGAGTGTCAGTGGCTGCACAAAGCCAGCGGGCAGCAGGGGCTGCTCCATTGCATTGTAACCATCACTGGCAATGAATCCACTGTGTCACCTTACACCAGTGTGGATCTTTCAGGGATGAACTTCCCCATCTGGGCTCAGTTATTCGTTCTGTCTGATTTCTATAACTCTGTTTACCATAAGTCTAAGTCCTCTAGGCCCCTTGAAGAAAGGGTTAAATATCATTGTGTTCTTTTCTCCAAGTGAATAAAAAAAAAAATCCTCAGTATGGTGATTTCTTTTTTTAAAAAATTCTCCAAATAATATTATTAAACATTTTCATGCTCGATGAAATAAACTTTTCAAAGTAATATGGAAAAAATGATTTCATTTAAACACCTTTTAGCCAAAAAAACATATGCAACTTGTTATCCAGTGCAGGAGGAGAGACTTCTGCAGGGTCTGCCTGCACATCTGGAACCTCATCATCGACTGGGGACACCACTGGGGTGGAACCTAACAACAGACAGGTCTGTGCATCCTAGTGGGTCCCTGGGATGCAGGCGTGGCAGCTGAGCAGGGAACTGACAGGGTGTTGCTTGTGAACCGACATGCAAACCTCTGCAGAAGCAGCCTGAAAGCCAGGTGCAGCATCTCAAGGCTCCAGGTGTCTGAATGTGGCCTGATTGATGACTAACACGCACATTTTTGTGTTCTGTTACCCACAGATTTAGGACCCTAAGTAGCTGCCAAAGAAGAGAACCCTCCTCTCTTCCACTCTTGCTTTATTTTTGAGCATCAGGAAATCTCATCATAGGTAGTAAGCAGTCTGCAACAAAAACCTTAGCATTGATTATGCGCCTTTGCCAATAAATAAGAGAAAGCAAAAATATAAATTCCTTCTAGTGACCCTGGATAAGCGGTGGGAGAAAAACTTGTGCATTCATTTACTGAACATTTATTGTGAGATCTTAGAGTGGGCAAGGTGGGCAGAGATAGCACAAAGGAGCACTAGCCTCTGGTCCTGCTTCTGGAGCATATAAAGTCACTGAGGAACTGTGAAAATAGTCATGCAGTTTAAGAGTGCTCACTGTATGACCCTGCTGTAGACAATTACGACAAGGTCCAACAAATGTTCACATGTTTCATCTAAGAAATACTTACCATGCTCTTACCAAGTCCTGTGCTAAACATTTTCTAGAGATTTGTTTAATCCACAGAACAACGCTGGGACATAGGTACCATTTTCCCCCATGCTACACCTAGAGAAAACCAAGGCCCAGCTGTTAGGTCACAGAGCTACTAACTGGTGGAGCTGGAATTAAAACATTGGACCTGGATGATCTTGATTTGTCCCCAACTGTTGTGTGTCCCAGGAAGTGGGAATTTCAGTGTGAAGCTGGCAATAGTCCCAGGATAGGAGATGGCTGGTCACCATACATGTACAGGTCCGTATCTGTTCTGCTTATCTCAGAAACTGCTGTGTGATACCTGTTTCTGGTGAGCGGGGAGCAGGAGGACAATTGGAAGGTGTGTGATCTTGAGTTCAGGAGGGCAGCGACCTGTTCCCACTCGGGTGATTATTAGCAGCTCATCTGAGCGACTCTACTTTGTTTGTAGTTATAAAACAAAGGGAACAAAAGCTTAAAAATACGAATTAAATTGTTATTTGTCAGTTTTGACAAATTTAGAACTGTAGTTTCTAATATAGCTGTCACTTCATATCTATTTGAGAATGACTTCAGGACCAAACTCTGAATTTGTTCAAATCCTTTATAATAAATTGGCACAGTATTTTCATACAACTACATCCTTTAAATCATCTCTAGATTACTTATAATAGCAAATATAATATAAGTGTATTGTAAATATTTCTTATCTTATGTTGTTTAGGGTCTAATGAAAAGTGAAAATGACTACATCTTCAGTAGAGACATGATTTATATTTTTGAATATGTCTATCTATGGTCGGCTGACCATAGTTGCACAACTGTAGACATGGAGGTCCAACTGTACATACACCTGTGAGTAGAAGATAAGTCTATCTGGAGCTGGATCTTGCTCAGAAGAGAACCCCATCTTTGCCATTTGTTTTGTATCTTAAATGTCTCCCAAAGGTTCATATGGTAAAAGCTGGTCACCAGCCTGTGGCGCTATTCAAAATGGGAGAAAAGATCTAGCAGGAAGAAGTTGAATCATGGGGAGCAAGTCCTTGAAGTGAACACTGGGACTTGTCCCTTCATCTCTCTCTCTTTCTCTCTCTCCGCTTGAGGTGAACAGCTTTCTTCTGCCTTACACATCTTCCGAGATGTTCTGTCCTACTGTAGGTCTCAAAACAAATGGAGCAAGTGTCCATGGTCTAAAATCTCTGAAACCATAGGTGAAACTAAATCTTTCTCCCTTTAAAGTGACATTCTTAGGAGCTTAGTGACAGTGAGGGAAAGCTGAGTCACATGCCTTACTGCCCCTTCCTCTTCAGCTATGGAATGAATTACCTGGAGGAGCTCAAGTACACTCTCTCCTCTCCTTGGACTGCCTAACCATGGCAGACAGATTTGGCCTCAATGGACCCCAGGCACAGACTCCTTCATATGCATATTTTCTTGATATGGGAGCAGGAGCCAGGCCTAGGTAAGTCTGAGCAGAACAGAAACTCAAATATCCTAAGAGTTAAGACAATATTAGTCAGGGCCTGGGATTTAGCTCAGTGGGGTTCTGGCACCTGCCTTACAAGAGTAAGGGCCTTGAGTTTGATCCTCAGTAACTACATACAACAACAATGCTGGGCATAATGACTCATGCCCTCCAGCAATCAGTACCACCTACCACAGAGCCAGACATGGTGGGTCACACCTGTAATCCCAGCCCTCAGGAGGCAGAGCCAGAAAGACTGCTGTAAGTTTGAGGCTGAGCTCAGAGCCAGCCTGAACTACAAAGCAAGACCCTGATCCAACAACAACAGCAACAAAAAATTAGTCATCTGACCATATCTTTCATTCATTTTCTGTATTTATAACCACCTACTTAGTCCTTTTTTTTTTTTTTTTTTTTTTTTTTGATACAGAGTCTTGCTTTGTAGTTCAGGCTGGCCCTGAACTCACTACGTAGCCCAGGTGAGCCTGGAACTCACAGCCATCCTCCTGTCTCTGTCTCCCAAGTGCTAGGATGACAAGCGTGAGCCACCATGCCCAGCATTGTGGTATATGGTTACCTGGCTACTGGGAATCGAACCTGGGACCTTGCACTTGCAAGGCAAGTGCTGGAACCACTGAGCTAAATTCCCTACCCCCAGTCCTCTTTGTTAAAAGGTTCTTTTGAGCTATAAAACTCAGGCTTGAGGCGACTTGGCGACTTGAGGATGAGTACTAGCTCTACTACATGATGCTACTTGCTTCTGTCTGAAACTTGATTTTCTCAACTCTAAACTAGGCATATTAATGCCTACCTCATTTAATCAGCTATAATCAAGGCCATGATCAGAGTCTGGTGCCCAGTTTATACCTGGAGCTTAATACTCATTGCTGTGAGTACTCTCAAGCACCTACATGAGGGAGAAGTCTGCTCATCCCCTTGAAATTACATACATACCTTATTTATCTGCTGAAAGTTAAATTGTAAATGTTTACTTTTGTGCATAGTTAATGTATTATAGGGTAGATATGCCAGTGAAACCTCTCCCTCCCACTTATAGATTCTAGACTCCTCCTAGTTCCTCTTTCCAGAAATAATTCATGTCATCTCTACTGATCCATTTTCAGTCTACATAAATAAATGCATATATTTGTTTTTCACCCTTTTATACCTTAAAACATTTAACAGTGTATCTTGAAGATTTTGTTTTTATTTTTTTAACGGTTGTATGGCATTCTGCGGTATGGCCAAATATACCTACTTTCTCCTCTCAGAAATTCCTAAATTAAGAATTTAGGATTTGTATGTAAATCAAAAGGTTTGATTTACATGGTTGGATGGATCTTCACACAGTTCTGTTTTCTGATGAAGACCACAAAAATTATTTTTAAAAATATATTCTGTCACTATATTATATACCATGGTTTTCATGGTATATTCATGGTTTCTCCATAGAAGCATTAATGGTTTTGATTCATGAGTAACGCCCCAAAAGCCTCAGGGGTACTCATGCACTATATTAGCTTTCCAGATTTCAAAGATGTTGATACGCAAACCACATAGAACCCTAAGGTTTCCAGTAAAGAATTGTGGGTCTGTACCATCATTCATAGAACTAGACCTCCATGGACTACCACATGGACTTGAAAAGTTCTGTTACTTATTACATTTTGTATTAAATAACTTTGTACATATTTAATTTCACACGCCAATAATACAACTATGTTTCTCATGATATTTCAGTCAACAACAGATGACAGTAGCCTCACAAGATTGTAATGAACCTGAAAAATTCCCATTACCCAGTGAAGTTACACACATTGTCAAGTTGTAGTGCAACACGTTCCTTATACCTTTGTGTTATGGTCATGTAAAGAAATCTACTGGACTGCCATTTGGATAACAGGTGTGACACATATGATTATATACAGTATGTAATGCATAATACTTGACAAAAACCAATTATGTTATCAGTTTATATCTTTTTTTAAATCATTATTGGTACATTAAATATACACATCATGATTGCACTCCATAATGGGGATTTGTACCAGTATAAGACACAACTTAATTCTCATTTATTCCCATAGCCCTACCCACCCTACCACCCCCCATATACATAAAATTTGTTTCCTTACTGTTTTGTTACAATCTGAACATTTTTCCCCTTCACCCTATTTTACATTGAGCATTTTCTATTTCACAATATGTAACATACAATTCTAGGACTCATATACATCTTTATTTTCTCATACCAGAGAAAAGATGCGATATGTACCTATCTGTGCCCTATTTATTTCACTTATGAGTATATCCTCAAGGTATGTCCATTTAAGTATAAATGATTCAAACTTATCATTTTTTATGGCAGAGTAATACTCCATTCTGTAGAAGAACCACAGCTTTTTTATCCAGTCTCCAGTTGATGGACACTTGGGTTGTTTCCGAGATGTAGCAATCACAAATTGGGCTGCTATAAACATGGGTGCACATATGTCACTGTGATATGAGTCTTTTAATTCTTATGTGTATATACCTAGCAGGGCAATGGCCAGGTCAAATGGGACCGCCAATCCTAGCTTTTTGAGGATTCTCCAAACTGATCTCCACAGGGGTTGTACGAGTCTACAGTCCCACCAACAGTGGAGAAGGGTTCCTTCTTCTCTGCAGCCTAGCCATCAGTTTATATCTTTACTATACTTATAATCATTATTTTAGATAGTGTCCCTACTTATAAAAGCATTTGCTGTCAATAATCTGTGCTATACATGGAGGCAGCCTGTACATCTCAAATTTACCATCTTACATCAGGAAGCAGTGTCCAGTGGCCCACTGACCCCACCCAGGCTGTGTCAGTGCACACTGTGATATTCAGATACTTCTGAAATTATCTAATGTTGCAGTTCTCAGACCATATCCTGAGTTAAGTGACATACGACTGTCCGCAGGAGAGATCGTTGAGATTGCTGGGTCAAAGAGTAAATGATTGCCATTTTGAATATTTGATTTACATTGCCTCCTGTATAGATTGTGTATCTTTTCATTTCTATCAGCCTCGTTCCCCGTTTTCTCCAACATTATTCTTTTTCATGTTTTTTATTGAGAGCAAAAATCTTTTCATACTTTGATGGCTTATTCTAAGATCATTTTCTGTATATTGTTTGTTCATCTCTTTGGCTTATTTTCTGCATTGGATTGTTCTTACTGATTTTTCAGAGATCTTTATATAAAAAGAAATGAGCCCTTTGTGATACAATTTGACCTTTGACTTTGTATGTAGTGGCTTTGACTATTGGGTTTATTTCCATATTCATTTTTCTCCCTCCATTAAACAACTTCCCTTTTATGTGTTTTTGTTCTGTATTTTGCATTACCTATTCTGAATTTTTTTTAAGAAAGAGAAAAAAGAAAAGGGCGCTGAGTGAACTCATGTGACTCAGAACTTTGGAAAATGAGGAAAGTGATGGAAAATACTGAATATTTTAAATTTGGCATTTATACTAAAGGTTTTGTTTATATTCTTTTGCATGTACATGGAACAATAGCAACTTTCACTGGTGCATAATATAATGACAGAATATATTTTTGAAAAACAATTTCTGTTGTCTCCATCAGAAAGCAGAACTGTGTGAGGATTCACCCAACCATGTCTGTTATTTGGCCCTGGTTTTCCTTTCTCAAAACACACTTTGCTTTGTACATCATATGTTTTGCTAATGAAAATGTGGTTCACTTATGCAAAAGTGGCTCAAGAGAAAACTTGACTGGCTATCCATGTATATTGTAAATGCATTAGGCATACAAGATCACTTACTATATTTTCAAGGAAAAAGTAAATATCTTAAATAAACATCTGAAAAGTAGTCAGACTTCTGTTAAAATCACTGAATTCACTTTGAACTATTCAAATAAGAACATAAAAATGAAAGTGTGGTTAACCATCTGGCATTTGGGAAATGCTGTTTTGTCTATTGTAGTAAAGATGTAAAACTAAAACTGAGAGTTTTATGAGAGAGAATGAATGGACTCTAAGATCAGGGTGTAGAGGCGCCTACTTTACTACTTGTCTACTCATGTAATTTCACTGCCTACGCTTTGGGCTGACGTAGCCCTCTGCTCTCTCATGTTAAGCCTGTGGTTAATTTTCCAGTAAGAGGCAGATGGGGGCGAGGCCACGGAGGAGGCACAGAGGTCAGGCTGGGCCCCTGCAGACACAAACTCTGCTTTCTTGAGGTGCTGTGCAGGTGCAGGGCAGTGGAGAGAAGGTGGTGTCCTAGGGCTTCTCCTAATCAATCACTCCATCTGGGCCACTTGGTGTCCCCTGGGGGCTGCCTCACACAAAGTGCAGCTTTTCTCTGTGATATCCCAAATAGACAAAGGCCAGAGTTTACAAGGAGCAGGGCTTTTACTACTTGGCTGTTTTAAAAATTTAGTCCAGAAGTTAAATTGGGGGTAGAGTCCCAAGTGGTAAAAGTCTAAACAGTCTCTCCCCATTCACCCTCCCTTCTTCCTAGAGCTGCTCTGGACAGATGCTTTGATTTCCTGCGCTGAGCCTTCCCTCTCCATTTGGGGAGGTCACTGCTGTTTTTTCCCTCCTGTAAGACTCTTGCTTAGCTTCCAGCCTTTGGAGGAAGTGCTTAATATTTTCAGCAGCAATTTTTTTTTCATGCTTCTGAAGCATAACTTTTTGGAAAGAAACTGAGTGAGACTGTGGCCTCTGCAGAGGCCGGGAGCCCCAAGCAAGACAGATGTGAGGGGAGGAAAAAGGCAAAGAATGGTACAGTATACTTTGAGGAACAAATTTATCTCAGAAAAATTATTAATTATACTCTTCCCCAAGGCAAAACGTCATATTAACATTGGGAGAAGTGGGCCAGGGATTTAGTTCAGTGGTTCCAGCACCTGCCTTGCAAACACAAGGTCACAAATTTGATTCCCATTAAAAAAAAAAAAAAAAAGAATGGGAAAAGAGGCAAAGCAGTGGAGACAAAGTTCTATAGTTCAGCTCACATTCTAGTTGAAAAGGTAAGAAAGGTGCTGTCAAAACAGGAAATGACAAATCAGTTAGCTCTGTGACTAAATCCTAGCATTGACAATTAATAGCTGTGTGACATTGGCAAACTGACAGACTTCTCTGTCAGCCAAGTGGGAGTAATAATAACATCTATCTCACAGGCTGCCTTGAGGATTCAATATGGGACTCATGTAAAGTGCATATGGTTGGATATGGCCTTTAGCTAGCCCCAGTGAACATGAGTACACATAGCTCAAACTTGGTCTAGCCCCCCATGGGTGGGATGATCATAATGAAATTTCTATGGAAGAGAAGTAATCTGGCCCAGGCTTTGAAAGAAATAAAGAACTTACATAGGGGATTGTTTTAGCTTGGTGGAGGTGGGAGGAATAGATGGTACTGAAACCCCTTGTGGGCTTCCCATTTTATATGAACAAGATGAGTTCTACTATTATTATTTTACATAGGAGGATCTGGGGTCTTCCAAATAAAAATTGGAAGGAAACATTCTGCTCATTATAAATAAGTTGAAAACTACTGACTTACTTAAAGATAAGTGGTTGGTTAGATAAGAGCAATATAGTATTTGAAAAGACAAGTTATATTTCCAAATATTTATTTATTCAGAAAGTCATTTGATAAATTGGGAGAGCATTTGCTCCTGGAATATATGTTCTAGGTAAACAGAGGACAGGGCAAGACCCAGGAGCTAGAATAATGCTGTATGTGGAATAAAAGGCTCCAGAGCAGGATTCCCACAGAAAGAGGCCAGACACGGAGGCTTTTTCCAGTAAGCGGTGCTGACATGGGGCTCAGTGAGTTAATACCCAAAACACTGAGCCCCCTAAGGTTTTGCCTTTCTACAATTTTTGTAACTTTGTTTCCAATACATGATGACACACTAACATACTCCAGCCTATTGGGCGCACTCTGTGTTACAGAGCAGTGCTAGAAGTACGCGCGGATATCTAGGAGCTGACTGAGCCATGTTGTCCCTCCTGTTTCTGGAAAGGTCCTGCCTCCCACGGCATTCCTTCAGGAGGGGCTGGGCCACACTCCTCTGGTCCAGGGTCCTGCCACACTTTCCTCTTCGATGCACAGGCCCCCTTAATTTTGGGTCAAAGAGCGTCCTCTTGATCTAAGATTTATACTTCCATAGCATCATCACATGTGTGGCTGTTTTTCTTTTGACCGGTGCCTCAGTGAAGCTGGAGACAGATCATATAACCAGGGGAGGATTAGACAAGCTCCCAAACTTGGGAACACAGTACCTATGAAGGTTCTGAACCCCCTGAAGGTTACAAGACATCCTTCAAACGGTTCTCTGGGGGTCCCAGCCTTTCCAGATTTAGACCAGGACATGAACAAACTTTCTCATCTGTTTTGTGATCTCCTGTACAATTTTTCCCTCGTCATCTCATCTATCTGTAGGAAATAGTTGCTCAAGTTAGACTTTCCACATGCCCTTCCCTCGGAAGAATTATCTAAGTTACTAATCAAGAAGTTTAAGGATAAATGGTTTTGATAGATAACATTGCACATTTTAGTTCTCTGTTTTCTCAACAAGTCAAGGACTTTGGCAGTTTAATTAGTTATAATTTCTACAACTGCTTATAGTCTGATTAAGCGGTGCGGCTTATAATGGGAATGCAGCCACCAGATCATCCTCTGCTCTGGTGGAGGGCCATACTATTGGATTATACATTTGGGAGGTCATTCATCATCCTTCCAGTTGCTAATCTGTAGGCATGCCATTTTGTCTGAGTTTCTCTGTCCTCATACACTTGAACTAAATGTTTTCCCTGGGCAATTGGAAGTAGGAGAAAAGATGGGTGGATTGTTCCCAACACATGACCTCAGGGGAGAGTACAGTGGAGGCTGTTCTCCTATATATTCAGTATAGTCCACTTGGGGCTTGCCATTTGATGGCTGTGTCAACACTGTTACAAATCTCTGAGAGGTCCAAGAGGTTGAACATGGGATGGGGATCTAGTTCAAGATAATCTGGAGATCTCCACCATTGGGCTTCCTGGGTAGTTAATTTATAAAATCTTTGGCTTAAGCATGTATGTTTCCAACAGAGAAAGTAAACCTTTTCCCCATTGGGCAAGGCAATTCATTAAGTCAAATCCTGGAGGTAGAGTTGAAGTGCTCTGTTCCATTATAAGACTTACAGAGATCTAATTCTTTAGTCTCCTATAGCCATTGGACCCCCCTCCATATTGGTTCTCCCACATATGGAGCAGGAGATCTTTAGATTCTAGGCTATATTCTGTGCTAAGTCTAGGAACAAGTTTCTGGTTGTAACTGAAATGGGAGGAGATCCAGTTTTTATTTCCTCATAAAAGGAATGGGAGATCTAATAGGATGTAGTTTAATAGGCAATAGCAACTCTCTTAAAATACAGCATAGTTTTGGGGTCTTTTCTTTCATATGACAGATACCTTCAGTCTAATACCTATAACTGGACACACATCAAATTGTACTGATCTTGATCATTTTGGGTTAGTAATTTGTGTCAAGCTGACATAGGTTCTCCTCTCTTAATATGATTGGACTTCTAAGCAATCCTCATTGGAGAAGTCTTGTGGATCGAAAGAAGTATATCGACTCCCCTGATGAGAGATAAAATAGGTATCATCCCCTGGTGAGAGATAGAATAGGTGTGTGGGTTGCCTGGACCTCCCTGGCATGAGAAATAGGTGTGGTTAGAGTAAAACCCAAATAGCTCCTTGGCTTGACCTGGTTGTGTGAATACAGAATCAAATGATGAAGAGCTCAGGTCTACCAATGGAGCCCTCAGTAAAAACAGCCAATACCAGCAAAACATCCTGCTGATAAGAGGAAGGTGAAGGTTTTTGCCCAATTTCCTGTTGACAAGGGCAGTCTCAGCAAGGGCTAATACAGAAATCAGAGCTAGATACCCAAGTACACTTAAGGACAAAGAATGGCAGGGCACATCAGATGGCAAATCACAGCAAGGGATACAGTCCAAGTTTCCAGTTGATGGTATTGTCAACTTCTGCCATGCATAGACGCCTTACCCTCTGAAGTGCCTAGAGCAGGGCTAAAGTCTCCTGGTGTCTGAGGTGAGGCTGGCTTTCCTCGGATTGTCAGCTTACACTGCACTGACAGGTTGGGGAGACACTTCCAATTCTGAGATGCCGGCTTCACCCTGCTACAGTAAAATGGGGGACTCTCTCAGCCACCTTTGCGGTTGTTGGAGAGGATAGGATAACAGTGAATGGGCTCCTTCAAAAAGGTTTTAGGGATTGGACATTTCATTCTTTTATCCACACAGCATCCTCTCCTTTAAAGATATGTCTGTGGTGAAACTTATGGGTAATCATCTTTAAGCCATGGGTATATAGTAGCTAAGGTTCAGCGTAATACCTGTTGCCTCAGAGTAGATTTCCACGCTCCTTAAAGTCCTCCTTGATGCCTTTAATAAGAAGAGGGAGTCTTCTATAGATAATTTCATAAGGGGAAACCCTGTTTGGATAGTGGAATTAGACTTAATCCTCAGTAGGGCTACTGGCAAGAGCTGACCCTAGTGCAAGTGAGTTCCTAACAGTTTGCTCAGCTGTAGCTTTCAATTCTAATTCATTTGTTCCACTTTCTCTGATCCTGTGGACATTATGCCGTTTGCAGTCTCCACATAATCTTCAGTCCCCTGGCTACCTGCTGTACCACATTGGTGAAGAACACCAGTCTGTTGTCTGTCTGATCCTATGATAACATGAAGTCAAAAACATGGAATGATTTCTCTCAAAAGGAATTAGGCCATTTCAAATGTCCTTTTTGTATGAGTGGGGAAGGTCTCTACCTAGCTTGGGAAGGGACACACAAAGACTATAAATACTTGTAGCCCCGGGCTTGGGGAAGTTCAGTTAAGTCTACAACCACATTTTCAAATGGGGCACTTCCAATGCTCTGTATCCCAGGCATGGTCTTGAGTCCTTGATGTGGGTTTTTGTGGGCACATATTTCACATCGTTCACAGCACGGGAGCTATGCTGGAGAGTCATGTGATGCAGAAATGCTGACTCATGGTGATTTCAAGAGGTGTCCAGCCCATAGGGGTGCCCTGATGTCACTTTTTGACAAAAGTTGGACTTAGTACCTTAAGGATCACAACCCTGTCTTCTTGAAATTTGCAGCATCCACCTGAGAGGCAGCATCTGTTCACTGTTTTAAACCAAGCACTTTCATGTTGTGAGTAATAAGTGTCCCGTTCTGTCAATGGAATGTCGAACAGCACAGCAGCCACAGCCGTTGATTCTGTCATTACCTTGGAGGCTGTAAGCTTTGCTTCCTCGTCTGCAGCCATAGGTCTCCCTTCTGGTGCCTCCAACAGTGCATGACTGCCACTCTTTTAGGGACCCATACAGTATGTAGGAGTTCAAGGATTTCTCTGCCATATTTTATGTCTTTTCTTCCTGAGACTATGAGACCCTTTTCTTTATACAAAGTGTCATATGTATGAAAGGTGGTGAAGGCATACTTGCAGTGTGTGTATATAATTACATGTATTCTTGGTGCCAGCTGGAGTTAGTGGGTATATGCAATAGCATGGGTTAGTGCAATAATTCTTCCTTATGTTCCAAGGTCCCTTTGGCAGACACTTTGCCTCAATGATGTGATTCAAGGTTACCACAGAGTACTGTGCAAGTCATTCTTCCTCTTTCACAAAACTGCTACCATCAGTGAGATACTCAGCATCACAGCCCTTGATAGGCTGGTCCCTCGAGTCCAGTTGGCTAGAGAGCACTTCATCCATGGTCTGGCCTATCTCGAATAACAGGCAATGGAGTTGCAGGGCTCAGGGTCCACACCACTTCAAAGTGGATGTATGGGTTTAAACATAGTATCCCCTGATGTCTAACCATCTGTGTATCAGTTAGCCAGTTTCGTCCCTTACACTCCATTAATGTCAATCCTGAGTGTGACACTCTGACAGTTCTTATCCCACAGTCAATCTTTTTGTCAGCCTCTGCCAAGAGTGCTATAGCTTTATGTGCTTGAAAATAGGGTGCTTAGAGCAAGAGAGAAGCTATTTGGAGAGAGATGCTACTGGCCAATGCCATGAGCCCAACATATTGGTTAAAATACCCACTGCTATGCTAGTCCACTCATGAATGTGCAAGAAAAAGGGCTTGGTCATATCTAGAGGTCTCAAGCCTGGTGCTTTGGTGAGGGCCTATTTGACCTGTCAAAGGCCTATTGTTATACTTGTTCCCATTATAAAATTTCTCAGTCTCCACCTTTGTTTCTTTATAAATGTGTTTTTCAAAGACTAGGGAATTAGGTATCCAAATTTTACAAAATCCTGTTGCCCCAAGGAACTTCTGGATCTGGCATCAGGTTGTTGGATACAGGGATGGAGCAAATTGCCTATTTTCTATCTGAGTTGATGCTGTCTCTATGACAAATGGAAACTGAGTACCTTGCCCTCTCCTGGGAAGCCTGGGGCTTTTCCCTAGAGACCTTTTAGTCAACCTCCTATGAGAGAGTAAGAAACTTCTGAGTTCCTTCTATGCAATCTTTCTGAGACCTCCCAGCCAGCAACAAGTCATCTATATACTCCAACCTGCTGTCCAGCATCCAGCATCCAATACCTTGGAGTTGCATTTTTGGTTTTGGTGAACTTTCCTTGGCAACTCTAACCCTGGGAAGTCATCAGACTTCCCTTCTGCCTCGTATGGGTAGGTTCATCAAATATACCCAGGCTCTTACCAGTCTGATATGTGGCACTCCCCAAGCTATTGTCTGAGCCTCATCTGTTCCAGTTCCACTTCATTGTACATCAGGGGTTTCACTCTGGCATGCAGGGAGGGGCCAGTCTCCCTAGGATGAAAGGCATGGTTGGGGGCAGGTGATTTCACATCTCCTGGCACTCCCCAGTGACAGAGAAGATCAAAGTTTTTGACCCTCTAAATCCCAAGTGAGTCCCCAAGAAATGCAGCTAGATTCTTACAGAGAGGTGGGACATGTAAGCTTTGTCTAAGAAGTAGCACTTATTTGTGCTGGCCTGGGGCTCAGTGGGTTAATACACTAAAGGAGCAAATATACACAATTTTAGTGCCTTTGTCTCCCATAAATGGTGGCATACTTACGTACTGCAGCCTGATTGTGTACAGTCTATGTTACAGAGCAGTGCTAGATACACAAGGGTATCTAGGGACCAATTGAGCCATTGAATGTTTCTGAATTGTGAGAAGGCTCCCCTCTCCTCTACATTCTTTTGGGAGGGGCTAAGCTACACTCTGCTGGGGAATGGTCCTGGTGAAAGGCTGGTCAGAAGAAGAAAGTCTTGAACAAAATTCAGTCCACTTTTCATTTTTCATGGACTGCTAGCTGTTCATTTACATGTAGCTACAACAGCACATGTCTAGTGTGTCTTTGAAACCCAGGATTCCTCATGGAAAATGAATGCATAATAAACATTTGTATTATGGAGTGAAATAAGCCAAAATGAGGCATGGCTTCATAATTAAATTTGCAGATGAAACCTGATAGAGATAGGATCTGGGAACACCAGTGACAATTGAGAAACTGTCCCAAAGGGACTAAAGGAAAAGGGCCTAGTTGTGTGTGCAGGAAATAACAACTGGAGAGTTTTGACCTTGAACAATGGAAGGGTAGATCACCTGGGTTGACATAATTGAAAACACAGATATCTGCCTGAGAAAAGTTACATTGAAATATAAAATGTTGATAAGGGCTGGGGGAGACCAAACAGCATATTAGATTGCAGATTAAATCAAAACAAGCCTGCAAAGCTGATCCCCGGGAGAGGTCTGTCAAACTTGTACCCTGGTTTGTTTCTTGGTAACCTAGTGCTGGGAATGGAATGGCTAAGCTACAGATTTCAAAGACAGGAACCAGGGAGAACCCTGTGGGATGAGGGAGAGTGGGGTGGGATTCAGAGAGTAGGCTGGCAACTAAAACAGGAGAAGAGATAAGTCAGCAATGGCCCTTCTTTGTATGTAGCACAGCATGACCCAGGGTTGGCACTGAATCAGAATCACTGAATAATTTTGTACGAACTCAACCAGATCCCTCACCTGGGGACCAATACACTGATGGTTCCCCAAGAAGGGTGCAGGCTACTGGTGACCGATGCTGACACAGTGTACAGTACTTTCAGTTGTTTCATATTGTCTAGTCTTTTACAAATGGCTTAACTTTTTAGAGTTTTATGTCTTTTTTTTTTTTTTGAGTTTTATGTCTTTTTATTATGAGAAAAACAGCTCCTTTTTTTAAAAAAATTCAGATCTTTATTGGTACATTATGAATACACATCATCCTTGCCTCCAACATTGAGAGTTTGTACCAGAATATGACATGACTTGATTCTCATTTTTCCCCTCCCACCCCCGCCCTGAAACCTCCCATCCCTTAAACACATAGGCTTTGTTGAGTTTTAGTATATATAGTTGATATTGTGAAATAGGAAATATTTAAAAGGAAAGAGAATGTAGGGGTAAATAATGAGGGGGGAAAAGCATGTGATAATAATAAAGAAATAGCTCCTCTTTTGTCAGTAAACAAAAGTATAGAGATTGAGTATCATCTTTGAGATCATTTAAACTATCCCCATGTCAATATAGTCTAAGAATCAACACATTAGAAAGTGCCAGTGATCTCACGTAGAGGCTGTTAAGAAGTTGACCTTCTTTATCTTCAGGATCCATATCCATAGATTCAATTAACCAGGAATTGAAAATATTCAAAAGAAAATCTGTGTGTATTGAACATATGTAGACGTTTCCCCCTTATCATTATTCTCTAAATAATTTAATTTAACAGCTATTTACATGATGTTTATACTATACTAGGTGTTACAAGTAATGTAGAGATGATTTCAGATATATGGGAAGAAGTGTGTAGGTTTCATTCAAATACTACATCATTTTAAATGAGGGACTGAGCACGCACAGACTCTGGTATCTGAGGGTTTATGAAGGGGCTGGTGTCCTGGAAATAATTTGTCATGTTTACTGAAGGGCTATATTTGTTTTCTTCTCAGTTATACAAATACAAGGAGATCATGTAGTCTCCTTACCTCCCTCTTCCGTCCACCTGGCCATTCTGAGTGTGGGTTTGCCTGGGTCTTTCCCTTCTTGTTCATGCCGATCGGAAGCATGGTATTGGGAAGAAGCTCCTTCCAGGTAGTGCTCATCCTCACATCCTGTATAGCTCCTAGCACACTGACAACCGTCAAATACGTCCTCCAGTGTGTTCATTGAGGGTTCGGTTAGTTAAATAAACAATAAAGTAATCAATGGCACCAACTGGAATGATCTCTTGTGGTAATCACCCTGTCATCTGACTCTGCCTACACTTTGCAGGTCAGCTAACGTGCCTGCACATCTCTTGTATCTATAGACAAGTTGGTGGGAGCACAAAATATGCTGGTGGCGGTCATGACTCCCTAGTTTGTCCAGTTAGACTAATCAGTGACCAGTTCCCTTCTGGGTTTTAATTACTGTCTTTATTCAACTATCCCAAATCCACCTAGCAGCCAGCACATGTGACAGAGCTTTGGAAATGAAGGCAGGTTTCCTTCTTCAAGTCTCTTGGGAGCTTCACTGCCACAAGCATTATTAACTGGCTGGAAACAATTTAGCATCTGGCTCCCAAGACACAGAATGTATAGAATAGGGAAGGGGTCAAAGTACATCCCTTTCTGTCATTTAAACAATAGTCTGGCTCAGAAAGTAAGGAGTCCATACAGTTTTCCAAGACAATGTGAATGAAGTAAGTTTTCTTGAAAGAGCTGTAAGTTTTGGGCCTGTTGGTTTATAGTAACTGATTGCAGGAAGAAAGGTCACTTCAGAGAACAGAGACTGTCTGGTAAAATTTTGAGAGATTTCCCTCTGAAGCGCCCCCTGCCTTGGTTTTCATGCACTCATGACCTTCTGATAGCAGCCATTGAA
Source organism: Petromus typicus (assembly GCA_004026965.1). Taxonomy (NCBI): domain Eukaryota; kingdom Metazoa; phylum Chordata; class Mammalia; order Rodentia; family Petromuridae; genus Petromus; species Petromus typicus. Next base: position 48,939 of record PVIR01008118.1, read on the forward strand.
CCACATTCATATTTCATATCGTGAGTCACATATATGCCCCCTTGAAAGTCCTTGGAAGACCCATCCTCCTGCCCTTGTGTCCTGTACTCTTATCCTTTTCCCTAGTCCTCTCTTTTGACTTTTCCCCTCATCTGCTCTCAGTTAATCCTAGATGAACATGTACTACCAGTACCAGAAAAGTATGTAAGTTTTAATGAGGCCATTTGGTGAGATAGTATTAGAATTCTAAAAGCCTATAATGATGGAAAAATTGTAATCCCATCTGATAAACGTACCTACAACCAGTGCTAGTCCTAAAAATTAAAGATGTTTTTCTGTGTCCATCATTTCTCTCAAATAATTATTATTCAATTTGCTAGAAAAGAGCAAACACAAAAGCTAAATGAGCATCATACTTGGAAATTTATACTGTGACATTTGTTTAAGTAGAAAACGAGAGAAACTGTGTGCTTTCAGGTGAAATTATTTCCTACTAAGTCAAAAAATGAATTAAATCCCAAATTCACTTCTTCCACTCCTCTTGCAGTATTTAGAAGCATAAACGTTTTCCAGATTTCTGCACAAAATCAGAAAGTCTATGCTGGAGCAAAAGATGAGGAAGGGACTCAGAATTTGAACATGAGCTTCATTCAGAGCAAAGGGCCTACTGAGGGTTAAATGTTCTAATTTTCAGGATTCTGAAGACTTTTCAGAATAAAACAAACAAACATGGGTGGAAGATACTTTAAATAAGGATGATAGAGTGCTAAGTAAACAGAGATGAAAGTTAGGACCCAAATTGGAGCAGAGATCATTAAAACACTGAGGGGATCAGATTGAAATAGGACCAATGGCAGCAACAAAGAAAAACAGCTGATGGTCCTGAAATGAAGCCTTTCAGAGGAGAATTATTTCAGAGAATCCACACAAACAGCACTCTACTGACTGTCCTTAGAGTGCAAAAGGAAAGTGATGTTCTAGGAAGATGGAATGTATGGCATCTGTAGAAGAAGGAGTTGCTTCTTGAAGAAAAGAAACAGAAGAGAAAATGATATGAAAAGAAGAGAGAAAATATGTCCTGCATGTAGAGCAGGTCACTTGAACAATAAGAAGACAATGGTCCAACAATCATAGTCCTATATGTCCTTTTTCTGACACTGGATGTGGGGGAGAGCTGTTGGGCACAGTGATCTGACAGCTTTTGTTACTGGTGGACCCTACTCTACAGTCCAGCCTCCTTTGTGATTGACAGATCACACCTATTGTCAACCATATTGCCATTCCCTCAACTCCTGCTGCCTCTGGATTTTTTTTTTTACCTTGTACTTGTCTAGTCTATACTGTAAAACAGTTTCCATTTACAACTTTAAAATTACTGATTCAAGCTGGATAAGCCTTACCTACTGTCTAATATGATCACTGGGGTAGGTGAGTTACCAGTAGCCTTAAGGGAGGAGGAAAGGACAACTAGACCTAAGATGAGGGAGCCTCTGCATGCAGTCGTCATTCTCAAGCTGATGAATAATTGCCTGCCTTAGTTGGGCTCTCAGACCCTGAGGTTATGAAAGTTTTCACTCAGAGAATCAGAACCTCCTGAGACATAGTTTTCAATTAATAGTTGGACCGAGGAGGAAGGTGTTTTCTCAGATTGATTTTCTATTTTGGTCTTTTTTGAAGCTAAATGTTGTATTTATAGGAAGCATCCTAAAATTTGTACCTTCTTTAACAAAGTTTAATTCCTGTATCCCAAAGAGGAGGAAGTATAAGCTAAACATCTCTGCCATTTAAAAAGGGAAGGGGGCAAGTATTTGTTGTTTAATGTTACTAGAAATAAAACTAATGGTGAGGGCTTCAGTTTGTTAGGGTAGCACAGATATTCCTCTGCTTCCAGGATGCTTCATCATTATTCTCTTTGGACGTTTCACTAAATTAGGACTGGAGACCAGTTCTGGTGGCATTGCGGTCACTGCAGCAGATAGAGGGGAAAGAAAGAGGGGGCCGATGGTAGCTTTCTGACAGTCAATGAAAAGAAAAAACCAGATTGTTCTGTAGTTTTTCCAAAACTGGGATCTCAGGTCTGTTGTACATTTTAAATTTCACCAAATATTAGGTTAAATTATGCCTTTTGCATTTTACATCTTTTATTGGTGTTCATTATAAAAATTCTGATAGTTAAAAATATTTTAAGTTATACCTAACCTGTTTTGCAGTAGGTTTAATTTTATGTCTCAAATTTTGATTTTAATTGTATGCAGTTTAATATCTATGTTTTAAAATGAAATATTATATAATGAGCATTTGCTTCTTTCAAAAACTATTAATGTGGGCTGGAAATTTAGCTCAAGTGGTACTATGCCTACTTTGGAAGCACAAGGGCTTGAGTTTGATCCCTGAAACCACAAAAACCAAACCAAAATGAAACAAAACAAAAACCCCCAGAATATTAATGTAAGGCATGCATTTAATGATACAATCTTTTATTGAATAGCTACAACATGAGGTATTTTATCATTACTGTATTTCATTCAACCTTCATTGGATTGCCCCCCTTTTCCACTATTATAAGTAAAGCCATAATGTGTTGCTGTATTTCTTTGTCTCTCCTTCCAAAGGATAATTTGAAGTTATTTTAAACCATTATAGACAAACAGATTTTCCCAGTGCCGTATTCCTTAGAATGATTATTTTCCACAGTCACTAAGACACCCTCTGCTTCCAGGATGCTTCATCATTATTCTCTTTGGACGTTTCACTAAATTAGGACTGGAGACCAGCTCCAGTGGCATTGCGGTCACTGCAGCAGATAGAGGGGAAAGAAAGAGGGGGCCGAGCCACCATTTGGAGCTTAAATAGCAGCAGCTACTTCAACTTCTCCCTAAAATTGAGATGTGCCCCCTACTAAATTGTTGAGCAACCCATAAATAAGAAAGCACTTTGAAAAAAAAGCTAAGGTCAGTTAAATGCAAGGCATTTTACATATTAATATTGGTATGTTAAAATGGTTACATTCTTTGTTTCTCTGATCTTATCAATCTCTACCACTTCACAACTGATTCCAAGAATATCTCCACCTCTGGTGTTTTATGTTTCATGTGTGAAATGGAAGTGCAAATGATATCAGCAGTGATGGAATGGAATGAATTTTACATCCAGCTGAAAAATCACCCCAAGCTACTGAAATATAACAGCATACATCATAGTCAAGTTGTCAGAGGGGAATATATCATGACTATGACCTCACAGCTGTAAAATGGAGGCCGTATGACATGTGAGGAAACCCGACAACTTTTCTAGGTCATTTTTGTTAATAAGATTACCATATGAAAAGTAATTTTTAAGTTATTATAAGTACTCTCTTAATTAAGAGAACACTTTAAATTGCCCAGACTTTTCCATTTTCAAGAGTTTAAGTTTCTTCTTTATTCTTTAGAAGCATAAGTTGTAGTATCTGTTATCTTCATTCAGTGTGTTCGGCCTCAAGTGTGAAGGTAAAAGACCGGAGCCTTTTCACACCTTTCATGTCCAAGGTTCCACCAAGCTTGCCTCATTCCGCCTTGCTAAATGGGCCGCGGCAGCAGGTGGTTCTGGTGTTAACTGTAGCTGACAGCAGAGCTTTGCCAGCAACTGTCAAAGTCAGTCTGGGACAGGCTTAACAAAAACTATCCTTTTGACCTTGTTCCCCGCAGAATTCACATCCAACTCAAACAATCCATCAAAGACTTTTGATGGCAGCTTTGTGAGTCTTTGTGGTTGCTTTAAAAATCCCATGGCTTCCTTTTCTTCAGAGTAAGTTTGATGATACTTCTTTATTCTTATTTGCATCTTGGTTTTATTTATGATTTAGTAAGATGATGGCAAAATCATCTGTGGTGGAAACAGCTGATACTTGATTTAAACATTCTTTCTCAGATTATTACTATGTTCCCATTACTCCTCAGATTGTCTTCCCTGTTTGGAAAAGTGCCACTGATATAGGTGACCTTTAGTAAAGAGGAACACGAATGAACACTATCTGGTAATCTCAAATAAAGTGTGAAAGGAACACTATCTGGTAATCTCAAATAAGAGGTGTGAAAGCTTCGATGAAGTTTGGAATGGTTGTTGCCCGCTAAGGTGTTGCCAATTAGACATTTGCTTATATACTATCCTTAAGATAGATAATCTCCATTCCAAACCTCGTGAAGGTTTGAATATAGCTTAATTATGTACTTCCAAAGGTCTATTATGATTGAAAGTTTGATCCACAGATGGTACTGTTGGGAGACTGGAACTCTGGGGGAGAAAGATCTGTTGGGAGATCCTTAGGTCACTGAGGTTGTGCCATTGAAAAGGATTGTGGGATACAGCCTTTTTCTCTCCACCCATGTGCTTCTACCAGAGTGGGACCTCACAAGGAGGTTCTTGTCATAACTGAGTTGATATAGGTACCATGTCCATCAACTGCCAGAACTCGAGCTAAATAAACCTCTTCTCTTTATAAGTTTGCTGCCTCTGGCATTTTATCTTAGTCATGAAAAGGTGACTAATAAAATCCGGCACCTACATCATGAGTTTTACAAATATTTCTGTGTCATTACAGTCATATTTCACTCTAACTTCCAGAATTTGCTGCATTTTGTTCTCTGTAATTTCAGGACTGTTGCTTAGTCCCTGTCTGCCATTGTTCTAATTATGGAAAGTAGCTTCTTTCTATGGTTTCCTCTTCTCAAAAGAAAAAAAAATTATCACAAAATTGTTTATTTATGTCAGACATTATTCAAAGTTTGGGTATTAGAAGGGGGTTTGCACTGCAGTAGTAGTTGGCATTTATGGTGTTAGAAGTCCACTGGTTACTCTGTATTTCTTTCCATTTTTCTCCCTTATTTTTTCCTGCTTTTTCTCAGGAATACTTTAACCACTCATTTCCCCATTTTCTTTTTTGTAGAAAATTGTCTTCTCTCTAATTCTTCCTCCAACAGTGCTGGGACAGGTGGATTTTTCTTCCCTGCTAGGATTTAACTGGAGCTTTTACACTTCATGTACAACAATTTCTAGATATAATTTACAGGACAATTTCTTTTTTGTGTTCCCATGTTTTCTCTAGAGAAAAAAAATGAGTCTTGACTTTCAGGACAAAAGCTCTGATTTTCATCAGAAATATAAATCTCATTTCAAGGGAGTCAACACTGAAGACCTACTGGATATTTTCTCCACAAATTTTGTTAGACTTTTTGAAATTCTTGTTTCTGTTTCTCTTTATTCATCTTATTCTTTCCATTGCTCAGTCCCTCACAGATAATAATTCCTTAGCCACTGAGCCAAGAGCATTTTCCAGATTAGTAGACATGAGTATTCTCAATAGATATATTGGAGACTGAGCTGGACACCCTTGTGCAAAGTAAATCACTGTCCATCCCCTCAGTTGGGGATCTTATCTGTTCTATGACAAAGTGATTGATAGAGTTGAATAGGAAAATGTGTATCTCTCCTGTCCAGAAAAATAATACTTAAAAATACATCACTTTTTAATAGATGTTGGGGAGGTGAACAATTCAATCTGTTTAGCATACGAATGGAGCAAACTTAGCTAAATGTGAAGTTGTTTCTTTTGAAAATTGTCTGTTGGCCTATTATTGCCCAAATGAGAAGCCATGGAGACAAGCTCTGTAAATTGTGGTTGGAGTTTAGGAGGGGAGGAGCGAAGGAGGAAATTGTGATGAGTACAGGAGTCTCTTATATGGAAAAGTCAAGTAGTCTTGTTTCACATCCTCATGATTATTGCTAACATCTATTGAGAACTCACAATATATGCATCTCATTTAACCTCAAAGCCATGAGGGAAGGGCTGTATCTCTCTACTAGTGAGTCATGCAGGGATCAATGAGTATGGCTGAGGTCACCTAGGAAATAGGGTAAGGTCTAATTACAAAGTTTGTGCTCTCTCTCTCTTCACATTGTATTGCTTTCTAAGAAAATCTGGGAGAGGATTTTCTTTCCCCATATAAATGCATATAAAAATCCTAAAGAGTCTGTGCCAGGGATTCAGTTCAGTGTTTCTGGTGCCTGTCTTACAAGCACAAGGGCCTGGGTTCAATCCCTGGTAACCACATACAACAATACTGGGTGTGGAGACTCATGCCCAACAGCAATCAGTACCACATACCACAATGCCAGACATGGTGTCTCACTCCTGTAATCCCAGCACTTGGGAGGAAGAGGCAGGAAATTGCTGTGAGTTTGAGGCTGAGCTCAGGGCCAGCCTGAACTACAAAGCGAGACCCTGTCTCAAAAAAAAAAAAATCCTAATGACTTTAACCACTGGGGTGTTGTTCTACTATGAAGCACCACTTTGTCCACAGAGGGTTTGTACAGATGTGCTACGAGTGAAACATCAGATAACCTTTATTGCTGTCATAATGTTTCCACTATGCATATCATTTTAGTCCTAAGAAATCTTCTTTCTTTCCTTTTTTTGGTGACAAAACCTCAAAGTCAGGCTAGCTCAAGCTCAGGGCAATCCTCCTGTCTTAGTCTTTCCAGTCCTGGTGGTATAGGCCTGTACCGCCATCCCCAGCCTTTTTTGGGTTGCTAATTATTGAATTTCTATTAGACAGGCAAGGAAGGTATTATTAAACTCATTTTAAAATTTTTATTTTATCTATTTACTTTTTATATGTTCTTATTTTTTCCCTATGTTGAGTTTACTGGCACATTTTAGGTTTACATTATGATCACATTTAATATTGAGAATCTGAATCTGTACATGGTGTATCTTGATTTTCATTTTTCTCATCTCTCTGTGCTCCCTACCCTATATACATAAACTTTGTTTCCATTTTTTGTTTTTCTGTCAATTTTTTCTTTACCTCTTTTACTTTCTCCTACTCCCTTTCCCTTTCCCCTTTAAACATTTTTATTTTATTTTAAATTGAGTTTATTGGTACATTTTAGGTAGAACTTACGAACACATTGATCATTGAGAATTTGTACCTGTACATGATATATCTTGATTCTTATTTTTCCATTCATTGACCTCCCTTTGACACCCCCCCCACATATCCATGTTTGTTTCTATTTTTCATTCTTAGTATCAATTTCTTTCCTTTTTCTTCTTTCTTTTCCCCTGCCATACCCAGTACTTCAATTTATAAAAAAACACACATCTTTAGCCAATCTCCCATTGCTGGGTTTTGGGTCTGTTTTCAAGATTTAACTATTAAAAACTGTGTCACTGCATACACGGGAGTGGACTTGTCACAGTGGTCTGATGCTTCTGATTCTTTTATGTATATACCAAGCAGGGAAATAGCAGGGTCAAATGGGACCTCTAGTCCTAGTTTTTTGAGGAATTTCTACACTGATTTCCATAGTGGTTGCCCCAGTCTACGTTCTCACTAACACTGGAGAAGGGTTCCTTTCTCCTCACAGCCCTGCCAGCATTTGTCCTTGCTGACTACCTGATAGCAGCCATTCCACCTAGAGTAAGATGGAATCCCAGTGTTGTTTTCATCTGCATCTCTCTAATGAGCAGTGATGTTAAACATGTTTTCATACTTTTATTTTGAGACAGGGTCTCATTTTGTAGTTCAGGCTGGCCCTGACCTCAGCCTCCAACTCACATCACAGCAATCCTCTTGCCTCTGCCTCCCGAGTGCTGGGATTACAGGCGTGAGCCACCATGCCCGGCACTGTGGTATGTGGTACTGGTTGCTGCTGGGCGTGAGTCTCCACACCCAGTATTGTATGTGGTTACCGGGGATCAAACCTGGGTCCTTGCACTTGCAAGACAGGTGCCGGAACCACTAGCTAAATCCCCGGCTCTTCATACATTTCTTTGATGCTTTTATTTCTTCATCTAAGAAATGTCTGTTCATTTGAGATAGCCAATTTTGAATTGAGTCTTTAATTTGGGGGTCTGATTTTTTTTTTTTCTTTTGAGACAGGGTCTCTCTTTGTGGTTCATGCTAGCCCTGAGCTCAGCCTCAAACTCACATCACAGCAATCCTCCTGCCTCTACCTCCCGAGTGCTAGGATTACAGGTGTGAGCCATCACACCCGGCATTGTGGTATGTGGTACTGGTTGCTGCTGGGCATGAGTCTCCACACCCAGTATGGTATGTGGTTACCGGGGAATCGAACCTGGGCCCTTGTGCTTGCAAGACAAGCACCGAAACCACTGAGCTAACTCCCCGGCTCCGGGGGTCTGATATTTTAAGTACTTGATCTATCCTAGATAGTAGTCCTTTGTCCAGGAGACAGCTAAAAACAGGTTAAAAAATTCTCACATTGTATGCTGTCTTTTCACTCTGTTGGTTGTTTCTCTTGATGTGCAGAAGCTTTTTAATAAGATGAGATCCCAGTAATTGATTCTTTCTGTAAATTTCCATGCAATTGAGGTTTTGTCCATAAAGTCTTTTCCTATGCAAAGTCTCCAAGAGTTCTCCTACCTATTTTTTTTTATCAGATTCAGTGTTTCTGTTTTATTTTATTTATTTATTTTTAAAAAATTAATTTTATCGGTATATTTGATATATACAATAAAATGACATTTAACACTAAGAATTTGTACCTGTACATGACATTTTTTTTTTTTTGAGACAGGGTCTTGCTTTTGTAGTTCAGGCTGGTCCTGAGCTCAGCCTCAAATTCACAGTAATCTTCCTGCCTCTGCCTCCCAAGTTATGGATTACAGGCGTGAGCCACCATGCCCTGCACTGTGGTATGTGGTTCTGATTGCTGTTGGGCGTGGGTCTCCGCACCCAGCATTGTTGTATGTGGTTACCGGGGTTTGAACCTGGGCCCTTAAGCTTTCAAGACAGGCACAAGAACCACTGAGCTAAATCCCTGACCCCAACATGACACACCTTGATTCTCATTTTTTTTTCTGCTTTGACCTCCTTACAACCTCCACTCCCTATATACATAAGCTTTGTTTCTGTTTTACTTTTTTACTATTAAGTTTTTTCTTTCCCTTTTAGTTTTCTCCTAACCACCTATTCAATTTTTTTTGCATATCTTCTTTATATTTCACATTACTTATACATTTTGTCATTCATTTACATTATCAGCTTTTCATACTAGACAAAAGATGTGGTACCACTTTGATTTTTGTTTAATCCCCAGTAAAAGATGCTAATATTAATATAACACACAGGAATT
>PVIR01008119.1:0-57923 GCA_004026965.1 Petromus typicus
GGGAATCGAACCCGGGCCCTTGCGCTTGCAAGACAGGCGCCGGAACCACTGAGCTAACTCCCTGGCCCCAGAATTCCTTTTTCTTTATTTGATTACTCTATCAGAAAAGATTTCTTAAATTTGTTCTTTATCATTAAAAAGTCACATAGGTGAAAGTAAGGAGGTGTGAACTGGCCTCTAGAAAACAGTATCCTCTTTAACTACATTGTACTGTCTGCATTGTTATCCTTGCAGTGTTTGGGTCATTTAAATTATTTAGAAAGATCTGACTATTAAGATACTAGTGTGGTTAAATGTTTATAGACAAAAACCTTGATTGTATCTTCACATAATGTATCCCTAACCAGCAAGGGCATTTTGAATTGGTCACAACGGTAAAAAGCCAGAGTATAAGTCAATAATGAATGAGTGATTCAGTACACATTCATTGTCTGGTCAAGGTACTCATTTTTTTTTTTTTTTAAGTTTTATTTTTTTGAGACAGGATCTCACTGTGTGGTTCCAGTCGACCTTGAGCTCAGGTCAGTTCTCCTGCCTCAGCTTCCTGAGTGATGGGATTACAGGTGTGCACCTGGCAATCATCTTTTATTACTCAGAGTAGAATTTATATTTATTGCATCTCAAAATGAACTTTGAGTAATGTTTTTAATATTTTTAAACCACAGAAATAGAAGGTAAATCATTTTCTCAGGCTTTTTTTGTTTTGAGATTGAATTATATGTAATCTTAACTAAGTGCAATTGGTAAGGTAGACAATATTCAGTGGATGTTGTTGATGCAAAATGAAGTCATTGTATTACAGCTTTTTTTTTTCTTTGAAAGTGCCCTTAGCTGGAAATGGTGGTGCATATTTGCAATCCTACCTGTCTAGAAGGTTGAGGCAGAAGAATCTCAAGATTTAGCCTAGTCTGGGTAACTTAGTGAGACCTTGTTTCAAAAAATCTGGAGATGTAAATTAGTGCAGAGGGCCTGGGTGAAATCCCTAGTACCACCAAAAAAGGCATTTTCTAATGATTTCTATTTTTCTGACATATTTATAACCCAGTTTGTTTTCACAGACAGTAAAATTATTTGATGAGATGATGTATGAATTAACCACTCAAGCCAGAGAACTATCAAGCCAAAATGTAGAAATCCAGACCTCTCTGAGGAATATTTTACAAGTGAGTCAAATGTACGGGAGCTGTGGGTGGAAAGAGAATTTTTATGTGAATATCAATTAGCCATGTTTTCTTTATATAATGACTTAAAAAGTAAACTTGTGAACTTACAGATATGAATACAGAGACATGAATCTGAATTTTTTTTTTTTTTTTTTTTTTTTTTTGATGTAGGGGCTTGCTTTTGTAGTTGAGGCTGGCCATGAGCTCAGCCTTGAACTCACAGTAATTCTCCTGCCTCTGCTTCCCAAGTGCTGGGATTACAGGCATGAGCCACCACGCCCAGCACTGTGGTATGTGGTTCTGATTGCTGGTGGGCAGAGTCTCCACACCTGGCTTTGTTGTATGTGGTTACTAGGGATCAGACCCAGACCTTTGCACTTGCAAGGCAGGCACCGGAACCACTGAGATAAATCCCTGGCCCTGAATTTGAATTTTTAAATACAATTCTGTGCTATACCTGCATTCTTACAGAAAGTTAAGCCAAGATAGCATACCTCTCTCTAATTTCAAGGCATATGTGTGGGATTCCTGACATGTGTTTTGAGGTGTGGGTTAGGGCTTACTAGTTAGTCCAAAACTATACTGGTAGTTCTTTGATAGACAAGTTCTGTGAGAAAGGAACAGCATGTTTTGTTTTGTGTGAAAAAAATATTGTTTTGCATAAAAGTATATAGAATGAAATGTCTTTACTTTTCAGACAATGGTGCAGGTCTTAGGCGCTCTTACGGGATGTGTTCAGCATGTTTGTGCCACACAAGAATCCATCATTCTAGAAAATATTCATAGTCTCCCCTCCTCAGTCCTTCATGTTATCAAAAGTACATTTGTACATTGCAAGGTGAGTAACAGGTACAGGTGCACTTTAAGTTAGCCTGGGATCAATGGGCAAGGGGGCTGAGTAAAATAGTGTACATAAATGTAGTTAGTATTACTGCGATAGTCTTTTTTCACAGCACAAAGACTGTGTGTGCAACACAGTTGCACAAAATAAATGGTTACTTCAAAATAAATGGTTGTATTGGTTGATCACACAGGCGGTTCCCGCAGGAAGCCACAATCCAGGAATCATGTATTACAAGTTTAGTGACTTCCTACATAAGTTGTTTGATCATGGGCTTCAGGTAGTGGAACTGTGTCTGTCATTTGCCACACCTACTAAACAGACCTCCAGTTATCCTATATACAGTTATGCTGTGAAGAACAGAGTTCCAGAGCAGCAGAACTTTTTCCAGAAGCCCAGTGGTGTGTCTGTGTACTTGAAACAGTCTGCCCACCAAATGTTTTATTACCAGACAACCACGGTAGTGACAGTGGGAGGGATCATCTACTTGTCATCCTCTGCATGGCCCTGCAGTCCAGAAATCAATGAGTGAGGCTGCAGAGGATGCATTGGCTTTTTGGCATAAACTTTGAATTTTCTGGGTTTTTTCTTCACTTGGATGGTTCACCTAGCATCTTGCAAAAAAGATACAGTGTTTTGGTTTATGAAATGGATGTGGCCCATGAGATGTGAGAGCATTTTGACAGTTGAAAACAGTTGTTTAAAAGAGTGTCTCTGTGCTCACTGTGAGCTCCTGATTTCCCTGGAGGTTCTGGAGGAAGGTTGTGCACAGGCGCATTCACATCAGTCTTTGCTGAGGGGGATTGGGATTGCATTTTTAAGCATGGCGCCTTTCTGGATCTGGATGAGACTGAGGACAGACATCAAGGCCAGTTGCATGAAATAAGGCAGTCATTGTGACGCCTTACCCAGTGAAGTAAAATTTGGATAGAAATCATTGGCAGCCTGCCTCTATTCATTGGGCAGTTTGTTTCAAAGGGTTACGTGCTTCATTTCTGGTTATTAGTGAAATTTTACAGGTAACTGGTTTTTTTTATTACACCATGAGAACTGTAAAAGTGTTCCAGCAGAGAATACTGTTTAGTGTTATACTTTAGACTAGTGTCTTCTTTTTGTAGCTGTGCCACAGATTCTGCTTTGTATTTTAAATGTTATGGCTTTAAATTATGATTTATTTTGCCTGGTATAAAAAAATGGTTATATGGAAGGCATAAAAAGGGCTTTTTGGAGGATTTTGCTTATTTTTTTTTTAATTCTGTAAGAAAGAAATGATAGAATTATGATAAGTCACAGTGATCCTGAAATTGTTCTGTCATACAGAATTGGTGGATCAGTGATTGATCACCTTAGTGATTTGGTTCCTGAACTTCTCTTTACACAGGGAAGCTAAGCCTTAGCCCATGTATATGTTCCTGAGTCCACTTTAAGGCAGAAAGGCTGGCCTAGAATTTGTCAGGCAAGGTCAATTTTGGTACTTTTTGTTGGACAACTGAAAACCATGAGTTAATATTTCTTCTTGGTGATACGGTATTAAAATATCATGTACTTGAGCAAATGTTATTTCCCTTTTAGTTCTATGGTTGCAAGATCATGGAAGTTGGGAGTCATTTTACACAGTGTATCTCTAGAAGTACATTTTATAAAATGACGTTTACTAAGCACTTAATATGTAAGTCAGCTAAAAACATTATGTTTATCATAACTGATAATGTGAATTAAAGTGCATTTGGCTCTTGAGCTTTTTATGATGTGCTCTTTCATTTTCATATTTTGATGATTAGAAGAGTGAATCGATATACTCTGGGCGTTTGCACCTGGTTTCAGACCTTCTCCAGGCTCTCTTCAAGGAAGCCTATTCTCTTCAAAAGCAGCTGATGGAACTTCTGGACATGGTTTCCATGGATTCTTTAGTAGATGAGAATGATGATGTTTTAAATATGGTACTAGGTAAGTGAAAAAAATATATAATATAAAATGATAATTCACGTAGCAGTTAAAATATCAAACCTGAGATTGTTTCATTTGATACCTTATACATTACGCATAAAAACAATTCTTACTGAATAAAATTATAGTTTTTCAAATTTTGAAATTTATAAAATTTACTTTTCAGGGCCTTAATATAGATTTGAATATTTAATCAATACTTATATTAAGTAATTTATATCCTTTAAGATGGTCTGTATTTGGAGATAGAAGCTATTGATTTTTTCAGTCATAATAGCAAGAAATGCAGTTTACATTCCTCCCTAGAACATGTACAAGTACATGTATGTTTGTGAGTATGTACCAGCACACCACATACACATTTGTTATAGTGAGATGAAAACTATTTTACATGTGACACACTTGATACTTTTTTTATTCCCACTTTAGTTTTGAGGTAGGATTTCACTATGTATCCCAGGCTAGCCTTGAACTCAGAATTCTCCTGCCTCAGCTTCCTGATGCTGGGATTATAGACTAGTGTCACTGTACCCACCTATATTATTTGTTTTTTGGGGGTTTTTTTGGTACCAGGGATTAAACTGATGACCTTGCACTTTTAAGCTGGGCACCAGTGCCACTGGACTAAATCCTCAGCTTATATTAGTTGTTGTTTTTTGTTTGTTTGTTTTTAGTTTTTTCTATAGGCTTTTTGAGACAAGGTCTCACTTTGTAGTTCAGGCTGGCCTTGAACTCACTATGCAGCCCATGCTAGCCTCAAAATCACAACAATCCTCCTGCCTCTGCCTCCTGAGTGCTGAGGTTACAGGTGTGTGTAACTACGCCCAGCATTGTGGTATGTGGTACTGGGGATCAAACTCTGCCAGGCACCCATTGGAATCACTGAGCTAATTCCCCAGGCTTATTAGTTGTTTTTTAAAGAATTTCTGATTGTGATCACCTTTTCTGGTTTCATCATTCCCTAATGGATTATGACTCATAAGAAATATAAGCGCAAAGATTAAATTCAGACCTTTGGTCTATAAAGAAAATAGCTGGGTTTTGTGCCCTGTGTTAGGTACCTTTTGCTTTGTAACAACCCACCCAAAAATGGTTTAAAGCGACCATTTTGTTTTTCTCACCATTCTGAGTCTGCAGTGTGGGCTGGGATCAGCTGTGCAGTAGTGCATCTGGCTCCCTCATGTGTCTACAGCCACTGACTGCTCACATCTGGCTGTCGGTGGAGGCAGAAGCACTAATCAAGTGCCCAGTGGTGCATCTTTGCGCAGACTAATCCCAACTCAGTCACTTTCTTATGGTCTAAGGGTTTCTCAAAGCAGCAAGTAAAGGCAGGTTCCAGTATGCAAGTACTTTTCAGATTTCCACTCCCTCACTTTTATTATTCCCTTTGCCGTATGAAGTGGAGCTATACTCACTGTGAAAGAGTATGATTACAGGAAAGGCAATTACTGTGGCTATTTGCACAAATTCTGTACAATGTGCAGAAAAAAGGTCTTGTATGGGTACTGTGTAAGTTTAATGCTTTATTGTGAGGTTTTCTTTCAAGAGAAAAGTTTATCACTTCAGATGAGAATTGTAACTGTAGGATATTTTGATTATAATAGAGTACAACTTTTTTACTGTTTTTTTGTTCTTTTGTAGCTTTTTGAGACAGGGAATTGCTATATAGTTCAGGCTGACCCTGAGCTCACTATGTAGCCCAGGTGAGCCTGGAACTCACAGCAATCCTCCTGCCTCTGCCTTCCAAGTGCTAGAATTGTAGGTGTGAGTTACCATGCCTGGCACAACTTCACTACTAAACATTTTTAGGTATATTTAAGTTATAGGATAAGTATAAATTTCAAAATTTAGTTTTCCACATTTTATAAAAACATTTAGAGAGTGACATTTAATTTTAATCATTATTTTGAGACAATTACTAATTCTAATTCAGATGTTGAATATTCAGTTGATCCTTTTAAAAATAAAAGAAACTTGCCCCATATGACATTTTCTTTTTTTTTTTTTTGAGACAGGGTCTCGCTTTGTGGTTCAGGCTGGCCCTGAGCTCAGCCTTAAACTCACATCACAGCAATCTTTCTGCCTCTGCCTCCCCAGCGCTGGGATTACAGGGGTGAGCCACCACACCCGGCACTGTGGTATGTGGTACTGGTTGCTGCTAGGCGTGAGTCTCCATGCCCTGTATGGTATGTGGTTCCCGGGGATCTAATCTGGGTCCTTGCTCTTGCAAGATAGGCGCCGGAACCACTGAGCTAACTCCCCGGCCCCCTTATGACATTTTAATATGCTAAGAGTTCTGTTGTTTTTCTTTGTAGTTATCCATTCATTATTGGATATCTGTTCTGTTATTTCCAGTATGGACCAAGCATTTCATGCCAATACGTGGAAGTTTATAATTAAGTAAGTTTGTTAGCTTTTCATTTTATATTTTCTATAACCCAAACCCTAGTTTGTGTATGTGCTTGGGTGTGTTTGGAACATTTTTTGCAGGTTTATAAATATTCAATGTCATTACTGTCTAATAATCCTGATAAAGATCAGAATTTTTGTAATTGTAATTCAGGGCAATTTAGACTTCCTTAGGCCATGGATCAGAGTAGATTAGACTTGCCTGGTGCTACTATTGTTTAACCATAAAGTATCCTATTCCTAAGCTTATTAAATTAGTGACTATAATTAGAACTGTCATCATTTTATTATATATATTTGAGTTGTTCTAACTTAAATCCATTTAGATGCTAATTTAACTTTCTGAAATTGGAATGCTTTTGAGGTGTTACCAGGAGGAGGACCCACTGTACTCAGCAAATTCTTAGGGATAAGGGAAGACATGGTTGTAATGTAAAAGTAATTGAAAGCTACTCCTGTGTGTAAAATTAGGAAGGTCAGTGTAATGTTTTCAGATCTTTAGTGCTTGTCTTATACTACCAGGACATTAGGTTTTTATCAAGTGTGATGTTGTGGTTAAGAATGTTCCCCCAGGAGCCATACTACATGTACTGAGTCCATCCTGAAATTTTTGAATCCTTTGAGTTCCTAAGCAGTTTGGCTAATTTCTCTGAACCTTAGTTTGCTCATCTGACAATGGAAGTGCTGCACTAAATAAGCGTAGCACTTTCTTGATAGTGTTGAAGTGCGAACTGAATTTCATCACTAAAATGCTTGGAACTATGCCCCAAGTTGGGTGTCAAAAATTAGTTGCATCCTCATTTTTGCCGCTCTATTCCATCTTCTTCATTGTCTACTCAGAAATTAGCTTGTTCTAATAAAGTAAATTAGATGATGTCTCTGTTGCCTCAAATTTGTCCCATTGTACCTAAAGGAACACCCTAATCCTCCCTGCAACTATTGCATTCACCAGCCCATCTTGTTCTTCAGGCTTCTAAACTCTGGCGCAGAGTCTGTCAAGCCTTTTTCCTCTGCTAGCAGTGCTGCTTCTCTCCTCAGCGCTGTTCTAAATCTCATTTATTTTTCAGTTCTTAGCTTTCAAGTTTTATACTTGTAATTCTTTGATTGCCTGAACTTAAGATCAGGTCATTTGTTACAGCACTTCATCCTTTTCTGTCCTAGAACTTATCACAACTATAATTAGTTCTTAAAATTTTTTAACATTCAATCTTATGCTGGACCAGCAAGTTCCATACACAGAGGCACAGTTTATATCCATCTGATGTACTTGTATCCCCAAGGCCTAGCAGAGTGTTGGGCACTTAGTAAGTATTTAATGTTTTACACAGAGGAAAAAAGAGCAACTTAAACATAACTGCTTCAGAAGTAAAGTTAGTATATTGGATTATATAATGTCTAACATATATACTATGATGCATGGTGGGTTAAATATTGTGTAAATAGGTATTTGTGTGGCCTAAGTTACTTGATGTGTTACTCTTGGTGATTGTGTTTTCTTTTTGTTCATTTAGACAGAGCCTTAAGCACCAGTCAGTTATAAAGAGCCAACTGAAACACAAAGATATAATTACTAGCTTGTGTGAAGACATGCTTTTCTCCTTCCATTCATGTTTACAGTTAGCTGAACCAGTGCCATTTCCAGATGCACAGGTAAAATATCTACCAACACTTAATTTCCTTTAAAAGTTACTAATTGTTTTAAACAGATGTACCATTCCACTTAAGGAGATTTTAACCTCCTCTGTCTCCTTGCTTCCCTTCCTTCCTCTTTCTCTCTCTTTCCCTTCCTTTTTGTCTTTTCTCTTTCATTTGTTCGTTCTCTCCTTATTCCCTCCTCTCTGCCTCCTGCTCTCCCTCACTCCACAATCCATGGTTACTTTTCACCCAAAACATTTATGTTGGATTCTTCACTGCTCTTATCATCTCTTTTTATATACTAACTGCTTGGTGAAGACATATATTTTCTCTAGAATAATATTCTGATTCTTTTTTCCTGTATTTACCGAAGATCTCCTTGATATGACTGTAATGAACCTTACAGTCTTTTCTTCACCAGTGCCTTTAACAACACACAACCTTTAAAGATGTGTTTGTGTGTGGTGTGTGTATGTATCAGTCTTTTAAAATTCACATATATAGTATTTAGCCAGGTGTGGTACATACCTGTAATATTAGCGCCTGGAAGGTTGAGGCAGGATTGCCAGGAGTTCAGAGCTCAGCTTTGCTACATTTTGAGCTCAAGGTCAGCCTGGAATACATAGTAAGACCTTGCCTCAAAAAAATGAAGTATAATAAAATAGGAATATACTTAAGTTTATTTTTATTTCAAGAAGTTATAGGGTTGAATTGTTACATCACTTATAAAACAGATTATGCTCTAGAAATCTGTAGTATAATTTAAAAATTATAGATCTTTTTCCTATGACAATGTTATATATAATTTTTTTCTGCTTTTTATTATTATAAATAAATATGTTAGTTCTACAGCCCCACATCATAGGATTAGCAATACCCAGGACCCAGTCATACATAATAACTTTGTCGGGAAAATGATTTGAGAGTTTCTTCCTGGAGTAGCAGCAGTGCACCCTCCTCTTGACTTGAAAGCTGACTGTGTGCCTGAGTTCTTCTAGGTCAGGCATTATAGTCAGGGAAGTACGGAAATTCATCCAAGTCCCAAGCTGATGGCACTGCCAGAGGAGGAGGGGGGCAGTGGAAGGACAGGCTGTAGATGAGGTGGGAATTTGGAAAAGGAGTTCTACAGGTAGTAAGGAGAAAATAGGAAGCTTTAGAAAGGGGCACTAATCAGTTTTCTTGATTCTCTTTGTTTCTTCTTATCCTCCCTTGAAATCACTTGTTTTTCCCTTCTAACATAAATGTTTTGGGTGAAAAGTAACTATTTTTTGTTCTTACTTCCTTCATGTACCCTTTTTCACAGTGCAGAAAGACATGTTTCCCTGATTTGTCAGTGATAGCAAAGTTGTTCACTTGTCCTCCTTTAGCTTGTGTACCCTGTCTTCAGCCCCGGTTTTCCTTTTGCTCATGTTGACACGAGAAACTCTATTTTTTTTTGAGACAGGGTCTCGCTTTGTAATTCAGGCTGGCCCTGAGCTCAGTCTCAAACTCACATCACAGCAATCCTCCTGCCTCTGCCTCCCCAGCGCTGGGATTACAGGCGTGAGCCACCACGCCCGGCACTGTGGTATGTGGTACTGGTTGCTGCTGGGCGTGAGTCTCCACGCCCAGTATTGTATGTGGTTAACCAGGAATCAAACCTGGGCCCTTGCGCTTGCAAGGCAGGCGCCGGAACCACTGAGCCAAATCCCCAGCCTGACACCAGTAACTCTTTAGCTAGTAATTGGAGAGCAAAATTAGAGAAATTCTTGGATAGGACTGAGGAGGGGAATGCCAGGCAACCATGCAGTCTGATCAGGCAAGAGGAACTGAAGCCTGGTGTCTACCTGAGTGTCTTAGACACAGAGAGTGTCTTAGTTTATCTTACATAAATTGCTTGTATATGAATATCAAAGACTTGAAAATATTCTGTCTTTTTTTTCTTTTTTTTTTTAGGTTTTTTTCTTAGGTTTTTTTTTTTTAGACAGGGTCTCGCTTTGTGGTTCAGGCTGGCCCTGAGCTCAGCCTCAAACTCACATCACAGCAATCCTCCTGCCTCTGCCTCCCAAGTGCTGGGATTACAGGCGTGAGCCACCACGCCTGGTACTGTGGTATGTGGTACTGGTTGCCGCTGGGCGTGAGTCTCCACGCTCAGTATGGTATGTGGTTACGGGGGATTGAACCCGGGTCCTTGCGCTTGTAAGACAGGCGCCGGAACCACTGAGCTAACTCCCCGGCCCGAAAATATTCTGTCTTTTCAAGCAAATCATTATGTTTTTATTCACTTGTACAAATGTGGGACTGATCAGCATGACCAGTTCCACTCAGTGCCTCTGCCTGAGCTGGTGCTTTGACATGGATCATAGTGTTTCTCTGTTCTGAGCTCTTAAGCTCTGATCAGCATTGCCCTCTGCTGTTCACTATTGATACTTATTTAGAGGTCAGAGTTTTCCAAGCAGTTTATACATTTCTTCTTGGATTTGGGGGGGCACTATAAACAAAATAATGTAAACTGGTAAAAAATGGGAGTTTGTTTCCCATAGTTTTGTAAGCTAGACCAAGATCAAAGTGCCCCCAGGTGCTGTGCTCCATGGTGAAGGGCATGGTAGCTCCCTCCAACCTCTTTTATAAGGGTACTGATCCCATACATGAGGGCAGAGCCCTTAGGACTCTATCATTTCCCCAAAGGTCCCACCTCTTAATTACTGTCCCATTTGGTATTTGATTCCAAAGTATGAATGGGGGAGCATTTAGGTCAGAACATTTTATCCTCAGAATTATTTAATGTGTAATGTATAGATGAATTATTCTCTGTGTTACTCTCTGGGACTGCCATAAAAATCAGAAACTAAATTCAAACAAATAAATAAGTGGACTATTGTAAGAACGAATTGATGCATGTGTTAGTTTTTTGGAGCTGTCATAAAAAGCACCACAAACTTGATTTCAAGTCAGTTCTTACCTGGGCATGGAGGCACAGGCCTGTAATCCCAGCACTGGAGAGGCTAAGGCAGGAGGATTATTGTGAGTTCAAAGGATAGTAAAAGCCTGTCTCAAACCCCGCACCCACCAAAAAAGTTAATTCTCACACTGTTCTAGAGACGGGAAGTCTAAAGTACAACTGTTCTCTCCAAGGCTGTAGGGGAGACTGTTTCCAAGACTCTGTCTTAGTTCCTCATGTTGTTGACCCTCAGCCTGTAGCTGTGTATCTCCTGCTCCTGCTTCAGTGGTCTCCTGACCTCTGTTTCCTCTTCTGGTCTTCACATCTTCTTAGAAAAACACCAGCCAAATTGGATTAAAGGGACACCTTCCCCCAGTGTGGCCTCGATGTAACTAGTCATGTCTATAACGACCCTGTTTTCAAATAAAGTTCTTTCTGAAATGTTCAGAGTTGGAAAATTTCAGTATATCTTTTTCAGGGGGACACAGTTCAACCCATAATTGCCCCTAAAACTGATACATTTATTCTCCATTAAGTCTTGAATTTAGATTTAAAAAGAGGATATTGAATAAACCTTCTCAACATACAGTTTTTTTTTAGCTACCAATGATTGAGTTTTTCTCCTAAAGACATAGAAATTTAGAGATGTAGCTCAGCATTGAAGTACTTATCTATCATGCATCAGGCTCTGGGATTAATCCCCAGTATGAGAGAAAATAAAGTAAACAAACTGATAAAAGTTTTAATTCACCATTCAGTCATTCACTTTTTAGTAAATATTTCCTAAGTGTTTACTGTGTGCCAGGCAATGTAGTAGGTGCTAAGTTAGTGACATTCTCTGTCCTTAGCAAGGTAGAATCTTGCTCAGGAGGCAAATAAGTAAATATAAACAATTACAGAATTTTGTGATCTTAGTTGGCTCATAAAGATTGTAAGTTAGGTCCCCAGTCTTAAAGTCAAGGAAGGTTTCTTGGGGGATATGACATCTAAGCTGAACAGGATGTAGTTTAAGTCAGTATGGGTTCATCTTTAATTAGTTCTGCACTTGTTTAACATCTACTGTATATAATTGTCAAAGGTGAATTTTGATCTGCCCTGTTTCCACAGGGACGGAACATTTTCATTTATTTTATTAAAGGTCAAGATGAAAGGTTATGTCCAATTTGTGTATCATCCCATTCCATTTTGATTGGATTTAATTAAGGTTGGAAAAAGGCAGTTTGGAGAGAAAATGTAAACCACCAACAAATAATACTGAAGAAAATTTTTAACACTGATAGGTTGTTTTCGTATAAAATCATTCTCAAAATGAAAGGTAAATTACTAATTTTTATAGGACTAATTTATAGCTATTTGCCTTAAAGCTTTCTGTGTCCATGTCAGTGTGTATGTGTCTTGTTCTTTTTAGTAGCTATGTGGAATTACAGTCTGTATACAGGCCATAAACATAGTTAAGCATTCTCTGGATAATGGACACTTGGTTCATTTCAGTTTTGAAAACCTTACATTATTGTTGCTAGTATTTCGATACGAAATCACTCCAGAAGCGGAATTACTACGTAATCAAAGAATGTTAGCATTTTGGCTCTTAATGAAAAAAGACATGCTATTTATACTTACACTAGTGATAAAGTGCTTATTACACTACTTCCTCTCCAGCTCAAGGATATTGTGTCTTTTTAATCTTTGCTAATCAAAAGGCCCTCAGTCCTTCTACTGTACTTTTTTTTTTAGGTTTTTTGAGACCGGGTCTCGCTTTGTGGTTCAGGCTGGCCCTGAGCTCAGCCTCAAACTCACATCACAGCAATCCTCCTGCCTCTGCCTCCCAAGTGCTGGGATTACAGGCGTGAACCACCACACCAAGCACAAAGTGGTATGTGGTACTGGTTGCTGCTGGGCATGAGTCTCCACACCCAGTATAGTTTGTGGTCAGCGGGATCGAACCCAGGTCCTTGCGCTTGCAAGACAGGCGCCGGAACCACTGAGCTAAATCCCTGGCCCTCTACTGTACATTTTTTTCAGTGTTAGGTGTTGGTGGTTTCTATTTCCTTATTAAAATGCCTTTTTGTCTTTTGCCTGTTTTATGTTTCAGTGACCATTTTCTTTTGACTATTAATCCTCCTATAGCAAAGAACAATAAATTCTTTAAATTTCTTTCATTTTCAAATCAAGAATCACTTCTTTTGCTATTATACATACTATTAATATACAATTTAATTTTTTCAAATACTTGTTATTATTTGGTATTTATATTTCCTACCAAAAATACAGACAGTAATTATGTTTATTTGGAAAATATTTACACTCTTGTTTATTAAGAGCTTAGAAAATATTGTATTTACAAGATTAGCTTATTAGTCAACTTTATTTTTTAATGCTTACTTGCGTTTTTCTTTTCTGGGATGGAACAGGATACTGCTGACTACAGATTATTTCAGAAAACACTCAAATTGTGTCGTTTCTTTGCCAATTCTCTTTTGCACTATGCTAAGGTAAGGCCCTTTTTTTTTTTTTTTTTTTTTCCTTTTGAGACAGGGTCTCAATTTGCAGTTCAGGCTGGCCCTGAGCTCACTATGTAGCCTAGGCAAACCTTGAACTCACAGCAGTCCTGCCTCTGCCTCCCGATTGCTGGGATTACAGACATGAGCCACCGTGCCCAGCATTAGGTAAGGCCTATTTTTTAAATGATGCATAAATGTTATGCCTATACATTATAATATAAATTGTGCTTTTAAAATGATTCCTACCAAAACTAGTCTTTTGAAATTATTTTAGTAAATATATTTTGAAAGTTTTAAATACTATAGTACAAATTTCTTGAGTACTTATTAATTTGCTATCATATTTTTTAGAGAACTGAATAATTTCTACACATAAATATAAAAATTATTTCCATAAGCATTTCAGTTTTCAGAAAATATTTCACTTTGTATTTAAATACCATTTACAAGTTATTTCTGCTATACTTCTGTTAAAGTTTAAATGTTAAACCTTTGAAACTCATGATTTTAATGAGATCTGCTTATTGGGAGTGATCAGAATAGCAGTGATATTTGATAAGTGACTACAATAAAGTAGGAAGATTAGTCGAGTAGAATACAATGAAAGAAAAATTATGATAATAGATGCTAATGAGTTTTCAAAAATCATTGTCCATGGTGAATATGATTTCAACCTTGTCTTCCTTCTTGGTGAGGAAGATAAGACTCTCCAGTGATTTTATTATGGTCAGAATTCTGTAGCCCAATCACTGACACTAGTGTATTGGCGTCATGTTTATCTGCTTCTTATGTTGGTCCCCTACAGCTTGGATTGGGGTTTATTTCAGGGGCAGAAATAGACTGGGGAAAATGCCCCATTTGCCCATCTGATGATTGCAAAATATACAGAAGGTAAAATTCTCAATTATCCCATTTTAAAAAATCATTTTATTGGGCCAGGGATTTAGCTCAGTGGTTCTGGCATCTGCCTCGCAAGCACAATTTCCCAAGTTTGATCCCTGGTAACCACATATCACATTGCTGGGCATGGTGACTCATGCCCATCAGCACTCAGTACCACATACCACAATGCCGGGCATGGTGGCTTGTGCCTGTGATTCTAGCAATCAGGAAGCAGAGGCAGGAGGATTGCTGTGAGTTTGAGGCTGAGTTCAGGACCATCCTAAACTACAAAGCAAGACTCTTAAAAAAAAAATCGTTTTATCTGTAATTTAAAGAAATTTTTAAGTGATTGCAAGACTTTTTTCTTATACATTATGTTTTAATATGTACTATTCCTTTAGACATAACCTGGTCATAATGGATGTAGAAATCACTTACCTTTACTTCAATCACAGCCTTACTGATTTTTAGTTACCTGACAAAGATAGTTGATCTCTCAACTTTAGCTTTCCAGTCTGTGAAATGGGGATAATAATAGGAGGGGGACTGAAATAAAGTAACTTGTGTGAATTGTTATCAGGTTTTAGAGTGCTAGAATCTCCTTCTGGACATAGTCTCTGGGTTCTTTTGTCCAGTGCAAAGAACTGAACAAAGCAAGCAAAAATTGGCAGAATTTCACATTTATTAGAGGTAGAAAAAAATAGAGGAAAAATTAAAAATGAAGAACAAAGGAGAAACTGGCTCTGGAAAATGAGGTCAGGTAAAAAAGAATCAATGAAAAGCAAAATAAAAATGTATAAATGAAAGTATATCTTGGAGTATAGGGTGAGCTATCATGAGGAAAACTGATAGGGAACCCTTCCTGGTGTCTGTATACTTTTCTTTCTTCATACTTTCTCATGGTGAGCATACAGCACAAGTAATCCCATCAAAAAACCTGCTAGGATTCTAGCAGGGTTCACAAGGATTATTTTGCTCATATATTCTGGGATTGGTCAAGCCTCCCTTCCTAACCAGGGGAAGGCCATGCCCTGTCTACATATCTCAAAATCACTTGGTACATGCCTGATTATGTAGTAAGTTCTCACAGTGTTAGAGCTCCTAACCGTGGTTATGATACAGTCCTTAGACTGAAGATTCTGTGATACTTAGCCTCATCTTCCTTTTCATTCTCATGTAAGACTTTTTAAAAAAATGTGGCACATCCAGGATTTTATTTTATTTTGTGTTTTGGGAGATGATACGTAGGAGAAAGTCATGTATACAAAGAATGAATAAAACTTTTTGTTTCAGGAATTTCTTCTTTTCCTGTCTGATTCTTGCAGTATATTGCAC
The DNA here is from genome assembly GCA_004026965.1 of Petromus typicus. Lineage (NCBI taxonomy): Eukaryota > Metazoa > Chordata > Mammalia > Rodentia > Petromuridae > Petromus > Petromus typicus. The sequence continues at coordinate 15,634 of PVIR01008119.1, forward strand.
CAGTTGTATCTTCAGATATACAGGTAAAAAGTGTGCCTTATGATTACTGAAATGTAAGAATGCAGAGCTTAAGTATATAACATTTTAAAGTAAAGCATCAGTAATTTTTCATAATGATTTAATGAATTCTTATTTGCTTGCTTAAAATAATTGGAGATAAAAGCTTTTGAAGGATAGATTCCATGTGAGTTTCACTTTGGTTCTTAACTAGTGTCTGGTACAGTGATAAATAATTGGTGAGGAGATAAATACCAAAGGTGGAAAAAAAAAATATGTGTGTGTGTGTGTGTGTGTGTGTGTGTGCGCGCATGTGCGTGTGTTTTATTGGAATTTTTTGTTTGTTTTGGTAGATTTGAAAATTTATTTGAAATTGGAAGTTAATTGTATGGTTTAACAGCTTATTGAACACAGCAGAAGAAAAGAATTCCAAGCTTAAAATCAATCAGTAGTAGAAATTACCCAAACTAAACAGAGTGAAAAGTGCCAAAGAGAACACTACTTACATGTAGGGTAATATAAAATAACCGAGCATATGTTTTAGTATAGTTCTGAAAGGAGAAGAGAGAAGGTGTATTGTTTAAAAATTATCAAAAGACATAATAGCTAAATGGTTTTCAAATTTGATTTTTATTTTTGTATCAGATAATCTATAAGGTGACTGGATTATCTTATTTGTGAAGCTTTGCTGCCCCTAGGTAATGGCAAGTTTTCTTTTTTGTTGGTCCGGGATTTCTTTTTTTCCTCTTGTACTTAGGATTAGACCCCAGGACTTTGCCCTGAGCTACAATCTTCAGCCCTATTTTTTTAGTTTTTATTTTTGAGACAGTCTCACTAAGTTGCCCAGGCTGAGCTCAAATGTGTGATCCTCCTGCCTTGTCCTCCCAGAGTGCTAGGATTATAAGTGTGTACCAATATGCTCTACTTAGTTTAGGACTTTTATGATTTATCTATCAGTAATGAATATACAGAATTTATAAAATAAAATTTTAGAATTTATCAATTAATGTTATGATACTAGCATTCCTAAGGAAAATCTCAGAAGTAATTCAGATAGGCTAGTTCAGATAAGCTCAGTGTTGAGACTCAGAAATGTATAGAGGTATAGATGGACACAGCATAGCACAAAGTCACTTAACTTATTGAACTCTGATTTTTCTCATCTACAAAATGAGTTAATAGTATCATCTGCCATCTGGCTTTGGTGGTACATGCCTATAATACCAGTACTATGGGAGGCTGAGGCAGAATAGTCATAAGTTCAAGCCCAGCTTAGGCAACTTAGTAATATAATGAGATCCTGCCTCAAAGATTTAAAAAAGATAATGTACCTCATTTGGAAGGCCCTGGATTCAACCTCCAGCACTACCCCTGCCACCAGAGCATCTGTGCTTTGGGGTTCTTGTTATTGTTACGTGAGATAATGTGTGCAAAATGCCTAATGTGGAAGACGCACAGTAAATGTTATGTTCCTTCTTACCTCACTACCAGTGTCAAAACCTAGAGGAGCATCTGTGTGAAGGCAGATGTTTTCCGTGCTGATTTGTTCAGCTGGCCCAGGAAGCCAGACTCTTCAAGGAAAAAGCCTAGCACTTGTCAGCTTCCATGTGTCTATTATCATTTTTTAAAATCTTCGTTTTTATTCTACTTCTGTGAAGACCTAGATGGATATTATTTTATTTCCCTTTTATTGAGTTTAGTGATATATTTTAGGTATACATTATGATCACATTCAATATTGAGGATTTGTACCTGTACATATCTTGACTCATTTTTTCTCATTCCTACAACCTTCACCCATCTATCTACATAAGCTTTCTTTCCATTTTTTTGTTTATACCATCAGATTTTTTGTTTTCCCTTCTTTGGTTTCCTCTACCCCTGACATTCCCATTTTCCTTTGAATATTTTTGTCCGATTTCACAAAACCTGTTATATATTCTGGACTTCATTTACACTTTCAGTTTCTCTCATAGTAGAGAAACAATGTGGTATATACATTAAGTTGGATATCAAACACCTTAAAAAGGTATTATGATTTAGATGGGACTAATGACCACTGAATTGATAGTTATCTCAAAAGAGCCTTAAATTTGACGTTAAAATAATGTTTTTTTAATTAATTGATTTCATTGGTACATTTTATATACACATCATGATCACAATTGATATTGAAAATTTGCACCAGTATATGACATGTCTTAATTCTCACTTTTTCCCATTCCCCTGCCCACCGTATGACTCACCGCTCTGTATATACATAGTTTTTTTTCCTTTCTTTTTACCATCAGATTTTTCCCTACATTATATACCCCTTCTTATCTTTACCATTTGAATATTTTCTATTTCACAATATCCACCATCCACTCTAGAACTCATTTATATCTTCAGTTTCTCATACCAGAGAAAAGATGTATTTATGTGTCTGACCTATTTATTTTACTTATGAGTATACCCTCAAGGTATGTCTATTTGATTATACATGACTCAAATATATTATTCACGGCAGGGTAATACTCCATTTTATTAAAAAACCACATCATCTTTATCCAGTCTCTAGTTAAAGGGCATTTGGGTTGTTTCCAAAATTTAGCTATCACAAACTGAGCTGCTATGAACATGGGTGCACATACGTTGCTGTGATAAGAATCATTTAATTTTTTGATTTATATACCTTTGATGGGAATAGCTGAGTCAAATGGAATCTCTAATCCTAGTTTTTTAAGCAATCTCTACCCTGATCGCCGTAGTGGTTGCACCAGTTTACATTCTCACCAACAGTGTAAAAGCGTCTTTTCTCCCCAAAACCTCGCCAGCATTGTTGCTGGTTAATTTTGAGATAGCCATTCTTTGTGGAGTAAGATGAAATCCCAGTGTTGTTTTCATCTGCATCTCTGGAATGACTAGGAATGTTGAACATTTCATATGATTCTTAGCTACTTTTACTGCTTCCTCTGAAAAGTATCTATTCATTTCAGATGCCGATTTTTTTTTGGTCGGGGGTGGGGGTTTGAGACAGAGTCTCACTTTGTGGTTCAGGCTGGCCCTGAGCTCAGCCTCAAACTCACATCACAGCAATCCTCCTGCCTCTGCCTTCCGAGTGCTGGGATTACAGACGTGAGCCACCACGCCCGGCACTGTGTTATGTGGTACTGGTTGCTGCTGGGCGTGAGTCTCCATGCCCAGTATTGTATGTGGTTACCGAGGATCAAACCTGGGTCCTTGGTGCTTGCAAGTCAGGTGCCGGCACCACTGAGCTAAATCCTCGGCCCCTCAGATGCCCATTTTTAATTGAGTCTTTAAATTGGGGGGTGGCTGAATTTTTTAAGCTCTTCATATATTCTAGATAGTACCCCTTTGAGAAACAACTGGTAAAAATTTTTTCCCCAAATTGTTGTCTTTTCGCTCTCCTGTAGTTTCTCTTGCTGTGCAGAAGCTTTTTAATAGGATGAGATTCCATTTGTTGATCCCTTCTAGTTCTCCTGCTACAGAGGGTTGGTTCATAAAGTCTTTTCCTAAGACTTTGTTTCCAAAAGTTCTACCTAACCTGTTTTGCAAAAGGTTTAGTTTCTATTTTAATATTTAAGTCACTAATATACTTTGATTTTAGTTTAGAACACGGTGAAAGAGATAGATCTAGCTTTCATCTTTGGCAGGTTAAAACCCAGTTTTTTTAGCATCATTTATTAAAGAGGCTTTCTTTCCTCTGTTGAGGATATTTGGCTCCTTTGTCAAAGATGAGGTGGCATAGTGTATCTGAAGTTGATTCTGGATCTTCTAGTCTATTCCAGTGATCCTTGGTCTGTTCTTTTGCCAGTATCATGCTGTTTTTTTTTCACAGTGGGCTAGCATGATACCCCTTACCTTATCCTTGTTGCCCATAATTGTTTTCCTATTTTAGGTCTCTTGTGGTTCCAGATGAATTTTTGGATTATTTTCTCTAGATCTGTGAGATGTACTGTTGGGATTTCAGTCAGGATTGCATTGAATCTATATAGTAGTTGTAGGAGTATAGCCATTTTGATGACATTGCTTCTTCTAACCCAGGGACACAGGATGTCTTTCATTTTCTGATATCCATTTCAATATCCTTTTTCAGTGTTGTAGTTTTCAGAATAGAGGTCTTTCACCTCCTTTGTTAGATTGAATATTAGATATTTTATTTTTTTGGATGCTGTTGTGAAAGAGATTGACTCCCCAATTTATTTTAGTCTGTTATTTGTGTGTAAAAAGATTTTTGAGTTTTGAACATTGACCTTGTATCCAGCCATGTTACTAAGTTTGGTGATTAAGTTTAGCCGTCCCTTGATTGAGTTTTTAGGATCTTCTATATAGAGTATCATATCATAACAGTTTAACTTCTTCCTTTCCTATCCTTATTCCTTTTACTTCTTTCTCTTTTCTAATTGCTGTAGCTAATGTTTCCAGAAGTATATTGATCAAGAGTGGTGATAATGGACATCCTCTTCTTATTCCTGATCTTAGTGTGACAGGTTTCAGTTTTTGGCCATTTAGAATGATGCTGGTTGTTGGTTTCTTATAAATAGCTTTTATTAGGTTGAGATAAAGTCCATCTGTTTCAATTTTCTATGGAGTTTTGGTCATGAATGTGTGCCAAATTTTGTCAAATGCTTTTTCTGTGTCTATTGAGATGACCATATGTTTTTTTTTCCTTGAGTCTGTTAATGTAGTGTGTTACGTTTCTTGATTACATATGTTGAACTATCATTGCATCCCTGAGATGAATCCAACTTGGTTAGGGTGTATGATCTTCCTGATGATTCTCTGCATTCTGTTTGCCAATATCTTATTGAGGATTTTTGCATCAATATTCATTCAGGAGACTGACCTGTAGTTCTCTTTTTTTTTTTTTTTGGTTGAGTCTTTTTCTCATTTTGGAATCAGTGTAATGGTTGTTTCCAAGAATGAATTTGGTAGCACTGCTTCCTTTTCAATTTCATTAGAGTTTGAGAAGTAATGACATTAACACTTCTTTAAAAGTTTTGTAGAATTCAGCAGCAAAGCCACCAGGACCAGGGCTTTTCTTTGTCAGGAGGTTTTTATTACATTTTCAATTTCAGAGATTGACATTGGGATGTTTAACATATTGATATCTTCTTCATTCAACACTGGAAGTTCATATGTGTCTAGGAATCTATCCATTTCTTCTACATTTTCCATCTTGTTGGAGTACAGATTTTCAAAATAGGTATTTAGTATCCTTTGGACTTCTGGATCTGTGGTGATTTCCCCCATGTCATTCCTAGTAGCATGGATTTGAGCCTTTTTTTTCATTTGATAAGATTGGTTAAGGGTCTGTCAGTTATGTTTATCCTTTCGAAGAACCAACTCTTCAATTCGTTGATGTTTTATATCATTCTCTTAGTCTCCTTTGCATTGATTCCTGCTCTGATCCTTATAATCTCCTCCCTAGTACAAGCTTTGGATTTTTTTTGTTCTTCTTCTAGTAGTTTGACATTTAGTATTAGATTGTTTATTTGAACTTGCTCTGTTTTCCTCCTGTGTTGACTGCTATGAGTTTCCCTTGTAGAACTGATTTCATTGTGTCCCATAAATTCTGGTATGTTTTACTAGGGTTATCATTTAATTGAAGAAACTGTTAAATTTCTTCAGTAACCCATTGGTTGTTCAACAGAGTTGCTCAATTTCCATGTGTTTGTAAAAATCTTGGAATTTCTTTTGCTATTCAGCTCCAATTTCAAGGCACTGTGATCTGACAGTATACAGGGGATAACTTCTTTTTAAAGCCTATTCTATGAACTAGCATATGGTCTGTTTTCAAGAATGACCTATGAGCAGCTGATCAGAATGTGTATTCTGCCTTTGTGGGGTGAAATACTAGGTGTAAAATTTTTTTTTTTATATCATGGCCATTAGGAGTCCCAAATGCCTCATTTATCTGTGTGTCCAATTCCTTTATTTTTTTCCTGTGAATTTTTCTGCCATTACATCTATGAATAGGTTTATGTCTTTTGTGCTATCTCTTGCTTCTTCATTGATACCCATCAGTCTCATGTTACTCTTCTTTGAGTCATTTAGGAGCTGTTGATTTTTCATGATCCCTTGCCATTTTCCATAAATTAATACTTTCCTGTTCATTGGCTGTGATCCTGTCCTCTAGGTCTGGAATTTGGTCCTCAGGTTCGTTCATCCTACATCACAAACTTCTGTTCTCACTTTTGATCACCTGAAACTCTGCTTGAAGCTGTTTAAAAGGTTCCATTGCTTTGTTATCTGATTCTATCATGCCCCTGATCTCTTTAACATTATTAATCATATCACTTACTTTGGACAGTATCTGTTTTCATCTCAGAGATCAGTTCATTGGCTGTAGTCAACAGGATTCCTTAAGTCTTGCAGTAAGTGTTTCTTCAGTGAGGTGTATTAGGCAGAGGTTGATGGCGCCTGGGGCCTTCTTGTCAGGATCCACAGCCCAACCCTGACATGCCCCACTCAGTCTGTTTCAGTAGGCTCCTGGCACAGTGCAGGGCAGGAAAGTGCAGGGCTGAGCAGTGGTGAACTATTCTTAGGCAAACCTTCCCGCCAGCACACGCTCTGACCCTGCTGCATCCTATTTGCCCAGTCTGTTTGCACATGCTCTGGTGCAGTCCATGTGACAGGGAGGTGCAAGGCTGAGCACTGGTGAACTATGGTGCAGGCAAACCTGCCAGCACCTGCCGTGCAACCCCGCCTTGCCACTGAAATAATTTTATCAGTTCATTCATTCAGCTGTTCTGTATTTCCATGAATCAGTCTCTTAGACAATTTTCTTATACTTGTCACTCTGTAAGTTCTATATCTCTAACACTTATCCATTCCTTGTTGTTGGTCATTTCTTATGTTGCTAAGTTGAAGCAATTGGAAATGAGCTCTATATTCATTCCCTTGCTCTCCCAAGTAAGGCTCATATGTGCTAAGGCCAGGTGCTCACTCCATTATGTGGTTGAATTCAGTCTCTGACATGCACAAGCACCTTACTCTAACAGTTACTCTTTCTTTACTGTGACATTAGTCCCCCCCACTAGACCATTCTCAACTGAGTACAAACATTGTTATTTTCCCTATCTGAACAATACAGAACAATGAAAATCTCTTGATTCTCCATGTACTTCCAGAAACTCATCATTTCTTTGCACAGCAAATTCCTAGGAAGAGCTGTCTACCCTGTGGTCTCTACTTGCTTTCTTGAAGTTATTCCAGTCCTACTTTCTGCCCATTATCTTACTGTCGTCAAAATGGCACTCATTGTCCTCATCAATGATCCATTTCAGTCTTCAGCTTATGCAGCCTGTCCACAATGCTAGACCTTTTCTTGTGAACATTTTCTTTAGTTTCTAGAACATATTTCCCTCTTGATTTTGGCTTCATTAACTGCAGGTTCCTCCTCTTCTCACTAGTCAGTATTCCATCCTCAGACTTGTTCCCTTTTTATCCCTCTTCCTTTAATGTCTACCTGCCAATCAGGACATATACATTGAAACTGCCTCAGAATGAATTCTCGATTTCCTGTCATCCAGTCTCCACAAAATCCACTTCTCTTATAGCTTCTTCATTCCAGTTTAAGTGACAACTTTATTCTTTTTTTTTTTTTTTTAAGTTTTTTTGAGATAGGGTCTCGCTTTGTGGTTCAGGCTGGCCCTGAGCTCAGCCTCAAACTTATATCACAGCAATCCTCCTGCCTCTGCCGCCCCGGTGCTGGGATTACAGGCGTGAGCCACCACGCCCGGCACTGTGGTGTGTGGTACTGGTTGTTGCTGGGGTGAGTCTCCACGCCCTGTATTGTTATGTGGTTACTGGGGATCGAACCCGGGTCCTTGCGCTTGCAAGACAGGCGCCGGAACCACTGAGCTATATCCCCGGCCTGACAACTTTATTCTTCAAGTTGATGGGCAAAAATAGCTTACTGTCATCTGTGATCCCTTGCACAATACTGGGGATACCTGGGTTGTCCTTTGATCCCACATTTGCATAATACTGTGTTTTTACACACACACACACACACACACACACACACACACACACACACACAATCCAACCACCTCTCACCAACTGAACTGCTACCACCTTCTCTGAACCATTTTTATTTGTATGCCTGGCTTTGGCAAACAAGCATTTTCCCTGCTGTCTGTGTTTCTACCTTGGCTTTGCTCTGCTCTGTTCCACGCAGTAGTCAAAGTGAGTTACACAACATACATCATGTGAGTTCTCTGTGCAGCCCTCAAATGAATTTAATCAAAGATCTGCTTGTTCACTTTTCCTTGTTTGTCTGTATAGCAATTAACATATGGTTACTGTTTACAGTAGTCTCTATCCAAGTCCTTCTTTGGATGCTTGAAGCATCCTGTAGTACTGAACTCTTTTGTGTTCAGTTCACTAATACTGAATATATCTATGGAAAATTTATAATTAGTGACAGTAGAGCCATTGTAAAAGTTGTGATCTATCTCAAACTGTGTTCTCACCTCATGCTGACCTGAGAAGTCTCACTGCCTATGGGGAATGACATAGTATGACGCAGCATTAGGCTGCTGTGTGAGTCACACGTTCACAAGCACTGTGATCCTATGGCTTAGTAACTCTGGACCAAGTTGGTGACTTATTGGACATGCTGGACAGAGGGATGATCCACATCCAAGGCCAGATAAGGCAAGGGCTTGAGATTTCATCATGCAAATTAGAGTATCACACTTCCTAAGACTTAAGAATCATTTCAGAATTCTAAAACCATGGATGATCATAGGTAACTAAAATTATTAATAAAGAGACACTGCTGTATATATTTCTTGCTTAACTATTCCCTTTCATTAGAATGTAAACTCTACAAAGGCAGAAACTTTGTATGTTCTGTTCACTGTTACACTCGTATTATTTAAAAAATTGTATGGAGTATGATTACCTATGTTTTATTTATATGACTTTCATCTTATAATTTAATCTTCATAATAACTGAGTCAGTGTCATAAGTGAAGAAACTGATGATCAAGGAAGTCAAATGAATGAAGAATTGAAGTCATATAACTGATGATTGACAAACTACAGACTGGAAAGACCACAAGTGTTTATTCCAGTATATTTTGTTAATGCTGTTTGCTGTTAACAACTGCAGTGTGTTTTCACACACTGTCATATTTACCACAGTTGAAATAATATGACAGAAATAATGAGTATGTATTTCACATAGGTCTGGATTAAACTTTAAACCCCATTTCAGTTACTCAAACATTTCCATGAATATTTTATAGCCTTCTTCAGTGTTAGTGTACAGTACAGTTTCTTTGTGTTTTAAGAGTAGGAATTATTTATTGATGGAAAGCTTCAATCTAAGAGAGGTGGCAGGGGACTAGAAAGTGAGTTACCTCTACAGTTTATTTCTAGGTAGAAATCTTAGAGACATTAGCTTAGGGAAAGATTTTATGAACAAAACCTCTACAGTACAAGAATTAGCAGAAGGGATCAACAACTGGGATCTCATCTTATTAAAAAGCTGCACAGCAAGAGAAATTCCCAGCGGAGTGAAAAGACAACCAACAATTGGGAAAAAACAATTCACCAGGTGTTTATAAGACAAAAGATTATAATCTAAAATATGTAAAGAGCTTAAAATCAGCCCCCCAAAATTTAAAGACCTAATTCAAAAATGGGCATCTGAAATGAACACTTTTCAGAGGAAGAAGTAAAAAAAGCTAAGAAGCATATGAAGAAAATGCTTGCAAGGGTACAGGGAGAAAAGAACCCTTCTCTGATGGTGAGAATATGTACTGGTGCAACCACTGTGGAAATCACTGTGGAGATTCCTCTAAAAACTAGAATTAGAGATCCCATTTGATTCTGCTATTTCCCTGCTAGGTATATACATGAAAGAATTAAAATATTCATATCGCAATAACATGTACAGTTTTATTTCTTATTAAAAAAAACTTTGTTGGGGATTTAGCTCAAGTGGTAACCTCTCCTACCGTCGAAGCACAAAGGCCTGAGTTTGAACTCTGGTAGTGCAAAAAAGAAACCAGCTTCTGAAGCAGAATTAAATCATAATAAATTCAGCATTTCAAAACAACTTCTAGTAATGATAAACCAGAATTTACACAGTATTTTTACTTAGGGACTTCGTTTTTTTTTTTTTTTTTTTTTGAGACAGAGTCTTACTGGGATTGCAAGCGTGAGCCACCACACCTGGCACTGTGGTTTGTGGTGCTGATTGCTGATGGGCTTGAGTCAGCATGCCCAGCATTATTGTACTGGGATCAAATTCAGGACCTTGTGCTTGCAAGGCAGGCACTGGAACCACTGAGCTAAATCTTTGGTCCTGTCCTTTGGTTTTATTTTTATTTTCAAACAGTATTAAAATACATCAAAATAATACTAAAGGGCTGTGGATATAGCTCAGCATCAGAACGCTTGTCTAATATACACAAGGTCCTGGATTTGATCTCCCGGCACTACAAAAAGCAACAATATTAAATATTTTTTCAAGATTGAAGACTTCTAACTTTATAGTCTTAGAGCTCTATTATTTAGTACAGAGGCCTAATATAATTTTCATATGAATTCAGTATTTTATTTTACTGCTTTGCAAAAATAGATATTAAGTATATATTTCTAGTACTATACCTTCAGCGTATAGTCCTTACCTCTATCTAAATTTAGAAGATAGCTATATAATTAATTTTCTCCCCCCTTTCTAGCAAGTTTCCCCCAAGCCTCTATGCTGCCAGGATCTCCACAGCGCATCAGGAAGAAATAGCAGGTTCTTTCCTGGTGACACTGGATCCACTCATCAGTCAGCTGCTCACATTCCAGCCTTTTGCACAGGTGGTTTTGGACAGTAAGTTAGGTAAGCTTCAGAAGAGACTGCTGAATTGTACAGTTAATTATGACTTGTTAGAGATAGGGTAATTTCCCTGTATGTAGTCATTATTTTTAACACTTAAAAATTTATTAAAATTTCTTTTACTTTATTGAAACATTTCTCATTACAAAAATCCTTTCTGTAATTTATTTAACATAAATTTCTGCTGGAACATTTAGGGTGTGTTTTTACCAGTTCGTTGTAAATTAATGCATCCTTTGGTTTATGACTGGGAAGACCTGCCGTGTGACCTGCAGTTCCCACAGTGCCTGCTCTTACTTGCTATCTTGGACAAGCTGCCTTCTCAACCTGTGGATGTGCAGGCGTTGTGGTGCACAGAAAGCCGAGTCTCAGAAGCTGTAAGCAGGTAGCACACATGCTTATTTCTATTCATATTTCTCTGGGTAGAATGCCCTACTGTTTGGAATGGTCTTAACTACTTATCAGTCTTAATTGTTTCAATACAATAATTGACTAGTCGAGATGACTCCTGCCTGAGCACTGATTGGTATAGTCAGTACATAAACAAGCCCTGCCCCAGCGATGCTTGGGGTAAACTGTTAAGTGGTTAAAAGGAAGGTTTTTTTATAAGGCAGGAATTCTAGTTTATAGCTAGTATGAAGAAAAACTAGTTTATATAAATCTGTGGCAGATTTACTATTTTAATTTTCTTCAGAACTTGGTGCCTATGGCTGAGCATTATAAATACTTATTGTAGTAGAGGAGATAAAGAATATGTAGACGTGAGCTCTGTAAATTATACTGTAACATATTTCTTCATTGTTCTCTCCTTCTTGCTAACACCTGGGCGCAGACTTTAGTGCTATCCCCTAATTTTGCCTTCCTCCAGTTGGGCTGTTCTGTCATGTTCATCTGTCTAAACCTGGTCCCTCCTTGAAACCAGAAGCAGAATGTGAGATTTCTTGGTGCTGGGTTTAAAGCTCATCCTGTTCTGTTGCCATTTCGTTCCTTATGTTTTCATTCCTTTTACTATGTTCCCTTTGCTCCTGTCAGACTGATTATCTGTATTTTTACATATGCTTTGTCTTCCTTAGTTATATTTTGCTTCTACTGAATTTGGTGTTTAAATCCTGTATGAAGGTTTTAGCAACCATTTCAGTCCTGAAACAGCTGCTGCTTATCTGACCTGTACTTATTATTATTATTTTTATTTTATTTTATTTATTTATTTTTTTTTTTTGAGACAACGTCTCGCCTATGTGGTTCAGGCTGGCCCTGAGCTCCGCCTTGAACTCACAACAATCCTCCTGCCTCTGCCTCCCCAGTGCCAGGATTATAGGCGTGAGCCACCATGCTGGGCACCATGGTATGTGGTTCTGTTTGCTGGTGAGCGTGAGTTTCTGCACCCAGCATTGTTGTATGTGGTTACTGGGGATGGAACCCGGGCCCTTGTGCTTGCAAGGCATGTGCTGGAACTACTGAGCTAAATCCCTGGCCCTATTATTTTTTATTATAATATCTAATTTAGCTTTTCCAGGTTCCATGAAACTTTAACTTTGCATAATTTAGTCCTATGATAAGCAGTTTGTAAATAATGAAAAAGATGTCCAATAAAATTCTTTTCCTTTAAGTATTTTTGATCATGAATTTACTTCTCTGTATACTTGTCTACATATAGTAACAATTATTATTGATTATACCTCTTGAGATGTTTTTGCTTTGCTAAAATAACTCTTGCTAATTATCTTACTTGCTAATTATTAAATGTTATTAATGTTGGGTTTCATGTTCTCAATTTCCCTTGCAGGCAGTCTCTACTCCAAGCCATTTTCTCCAGTTTTGAGCAGTGTTCTGGAGAACTCTCTCTACCTATTCATTTACAGGGAGTAAAGAGTAAAGGGCAAGCGGAGGTGGCTGTCACCTTGTATCAACACGTTTGTGTTCATCTCTGTGCATTTATTGTTTCCTTTCACCCCTCACTGTTTCCTGAACTGGTAAGTGTGTTAAGCAGAGGCTGTATTTTTGCTTTTTTTTCAGTGAAATTTGCTTTTCAATGAAACTGTGAATTCTATGCAAAAAAGTAGAAAGAGCTAACAGGTATTTCTTTTGAATATTTTCTCTAATTGGACATTTTCCACTGTCTTAGTAGATGATAATTTGCCATTCCTGTAATGTGAGATCTAACACTTAGCTAAAATATTCTAGATAATATTTTAAGGGTAGAAGTATGGAAAAATAATTCTGAGAATAAAGTATAGATTTAATCAAAGTGTTTTTTTTGTTTGTTTGTTTTTTTTGGGTACCGGGGATTAGACTTGGACTTTGTGCTTTCAAGGCAGGCACCAGGACTACTAAATCCCTAACCCCTCATCCAAGTTTTGTAAAAGAAGTGGCAGTATGTAGTATTGGTTCTCTTAAAGACCTTAGGCATAATGTAGATATTTTTCAATTTTGATAGCACTGAATTAGAAAAATGGAAAATTCCTTCTTAGAATTTGAATAAGGGTGACTATTATTTACAATATTATACAGTGAGTGTAGCTATAACATAAGTGTGCTGTATATGAATAGATAAAGGAAGAAAGAAAACTAGAAGCACATAGTTTGTGTTGTTTTAAAGATTTCAGACTACTTAACATTTGAATAGCCCAACGGTATGTGACATGTGGTACATGCTCAATGTCGAGGGACTGCTGTGATAGGTCCTTTCAGGTTACAAAGTAGAACTTTCCCTTGGAGAGTCCGTTATTTGGACTCTGATTGTTCTGTCATTTTGTTTTGGGAAATGTAACATTAATGATAATTTATCATGAACTTAAGTATATTAACTAGTTTTTCTGTTTTTCACTAGGATACTGCTCTGTTGAATGCTGTGCTTAATGCTAATATGATCACCTCTTTATTAGCTATGGATACATGGTGCTTCCTTGCTCGGTACAAAATACTTCTGTTTTGGTTTTTAGTGGTTGATGGTAAATGATTTCAACTAAGTTTATGGAAAAATAGTTTTAGTAGTCCTTTAGTAGCATTATAGCATGGTTTGATTTCCTGTTACAGCACTCAGGAAACAGATATCTTCTTTCACTGGTAAAAGCTAGCCAATGAATATCTATTAGTAGTTCTGTGTGTTGTGAAATTCCTTGGCCATGGAAATACAGGTTGCACATTCCTAATCTGAGGTGCTCTAAAACCTGAACTTGTCAGATACTGACATGAAGCCACAACTGGAAAAGTCTATATCAGGAAACTTCTTTATGCACAAGATTATCAAAAATATTTTCATGAAATATATATGAAAGATAATTCATGAGTAGGCTTGAATCCCACCCCGAAGATAACTCATTGTGTGAGTATAAAATTCTAAAACCCAAGAAAGTTACAAATCTAAAGCACTTCTATTTCAAAGGATTTCATTGAAAGAATATGCAACCTGTACTGGCAGCTTCTGTCCTCATCAGAGTGTTATTTATGAAAGTTTATCTCCTTGCTTTTCTGAATAATTATAGGAACATCCTCCTTTTCTGTTGCAGATATGGGACTGCAGAACTTTGTGCACACCATGTCACTATAGTGGCTCATCTGGTGAGTATAATTAAGAGACCTAAAACACCTACTTTCCATATATTTTCAGTGTGAAGCCAGATATACTGGTGTATACCTGTAACCCAGCACTGTAGAAGGCTGAGGCAGGAGAATCACAAGTTTAAGCAACATATTGATTTTAGCAAGAGCCTGTCTCAAAAAGTAAAACAGCGCTGGGAATGTAACTCTAGTACAGAGGCCCTGGGTTCAACCCCTAGTACCACAAGAAAGGGAGGAAAGGCTAAGGGAAAAGAGGACGAAGGGGAAGAGGAGAGGGAAGAGACAAGTAGCAAAAGCAGAACTAGTACAGTAGCTAAATTGTATTGACAGTTTGTTTGCTGTATGTATATGTTGATGCTATTCAGAAAGATGTACTGAAAAACTTGGGAAATTTTCTTATATTATCAAAAGCTTGGAGTGTTCCATGAGAAAGAAAGATTAGTTGAACATAAATTTAAAATTAATGCAAAATATACAGTAAGTTGTGATGTTGATGACCAAAACATCACTTCTTTTTCCTTTTTTAATACGACCTCAGCTGGCTTTTGAGAGGATAATTTGAGAGACTAAGTTTGGTGACCGATGCCCTTAGGAAAAGCGGTTAGGTTTTATCAGTGAGTACAATGAAAATATGATTTAATGATTTCTTTTAATCTTTTCAAATTGTTTTCTTTTAAATTCTGAGATACTTGATAAGGATAGATGGTTACAAACTGTTTTTGTCCCTGGCTTTCTGTAAAGATCTTGTGTGAAGCCTTCAACTTACTGTTTCTTGGTGACATGTTTATAGGATATATTTCTTGGTTTGCCTTTTAAGGATTTTGTGGAGCGGTTTGGTGAGGTGTATAATAATATCCTGAGCAGCTGGCATCTATGGCTAATGGTCTCCAAAACTGATGGTCTGGATCATCACTTACTGTCCTAACTCTGTAACACATCTTATACCAAACAGTGATTTTTGTTAAGTTTTTAAATTTTAATCTCAGTTTTCCTGTCAGTAGGACTTGATTTCTCCTAGTGTATAAGATAGGAATTGATAATAGTGAGTTTGTCCAGTCTTTTAATGATGGTTCTGTTACAGCATTATGTCCATCCTCTGTACTGTTATGCTTAAATCCTGAAAGGTTCCGTGAATTGTCTTTGAGTAGGAGAATTAACATACTAAATTACAGCAATGGTAGCTACAGATTATGAAATGTTTTCAGTGTAATATAAAAATTCATTCCCATTATAATAGTAACCTAGGTTTATTGAAAGGAAATTAAAGAACCCAAATTAAAAATTAAAATGTCAGTAGTTTTACACGTAAGAAAGAGCCACAATTATTATTTTATATATTTCCATCTTATAAAATCTTTGTAAATCTCTCTCCTGTTTCTGCCATTTCTTAGATAAAATCTTGCCCTGGAGAATGTTACCAACTCATCAACCTGTCGATACTGTTGAAGCGTCTCTTCTTCTTCATGGCTCCAGCCCATCAGGCAAGGACCCTGGCTTACTGTTCTTGAACAGCCACTGAGAAGTGCTTTCAGATTGCACTGAAGGCCATTTTTTTTTTTACTCTCATTAAATATATATTGTAAATTTGATTTGTGGCTCATGTTTGTGAAACTAACAGCATGTTTAAAGCAGAGCAGGCCTAGAAAACTGATTTTAAAACAACTTGTGATTTTTATTGCAGTTAGATCAGGAAGAGCAGGAAGCAAGGAAGTGTAGCTGAATCAATCTTGTTAGCATGTTTGGAATATTCTGACTTAACTATAAATGAATACCCTAGAAATACAAGATAAAATATCTGATGTAACTAGTAATGAAATACATTATCTAGGGCCAGGGAGTTAGCTCAGTGGTTCCGGCGCCTGTCTCGCAAGCGCAAGGACCCGGGTTCGATTCCCCGGTAACCACATAACAATACTGGGTGTGGAGACCCACACCCAGCAGCAACCAGTACCACATACCACAGTGCCGGGCGTGGTGGCTCATGCCTGAAATCCCAGCACTCGGGAGGCAGAGGCAGGAGGATTGTGATGTGAGTTTGAGGCTGAGCTCAGGGCCAGCCTGAACCACAAAGCTAGACCCTGTCTCCAAAAACCTAAAAAAAAAAAAAAAAAAAAGAAATACATTATCTAACATTTTACAGTGTGTTTATATCGTGAGTTAAAATGTTATTTAATTTAGAAACAAAGCAATAAAAATAATGCATGTTCATTGATGTTACCTTGGTCATGAGTGGTACTACTGATGTTAATACTTAGTTCTAATACTTGGTTCTTATGCACACTGTCATCCAGTTGTTTGATGTTACTCTTGTTTCTTTAACAATTTTTTTAGGTGGAGTTTATCCATAAGTTTTCTCCAAAAGAAGCCGAAAATCTGCCTCTGTGGCAATGTGTTTCCTTCCAGGCCTTATCTGCTGAACCTAGGAGACAGACTACACAGGAAATTGCCAGAGTAGGGATTGTGGAATGCAGGAAATGGCTGAGTGGCAGTCACACTTTGGGAGAACTGGACTCTCTGGTAAGTTCATTTTGATCAGTTTGATTCACTCACCTATTATTTACTGAAATCAGTTTTAGGTACCACTGTGGGTGGGTGATAATTAGACATAATCTCTTCTCTGTCTGATAGAAGCCATCAGTGTATGCAGATTTGTACAATGTAAAAGATCTCTGAGAAACATTATCTTAATTGATATAAATTATATTGGAAGTATTCCCTGTATTGCTTAAAAGATATTGGGACAACATGAGATACTTTATTTGTAGTTTTTTTGCTGATACTATTTAGTTTAGGCAAATACTGTTCTTTTTTTTTTTTTAAGGTTTTTTTTGAGACAGGGTCTCGCTTTGTGGTTCAGGCTGGCCCTGAGCTCAGCCTCAAACTCACATCACAGCAATCTTCCTGCCTCTGCCTTCCAAGTGCTGGGATTACAGGCGTGAGCCACCACGCCCAGCACTGTGGTGTGTGGTACTGGTTGCTGCTGGGTTGAGTCTCCACGCCCAGTATTGTTATGTGGTTACCGGGGATCTAACCTGGGTCCTTGCGCTTGCAAGACAGGTGCTGGAACCACTGAGCTAAATCCCCAGCCCTGAGCATGTTTATTTTTAAAAGAAATAGGTGTCTTAAATATGAAAGTATACAGTAATTATATAACATTAAGTGTGTTTGTTAAAGTGTAATGGATTAAAGTAACTGTTACTCACTACATTCTCATATTGTCACCTGCCTCCATCATACTCAAAACATTCTATTCTGGCCAGAAAGACAGATTTGAGTGCTTACACATGGAGATCATAGTTTCAAGTTCCAGAAAAAATACTTCTGAAATTTTGTATTTATTATATCAGTGTTGCTGAGGAATCTCAAATTTTAAAACAGAAACATTAATCTAGTAACCTGTAAAGAATACTGGGTGTGTATATGAAAAAATAAACTTCATTAATGACTATTTTAAATTAGATTGATCATAGTGACCATCTTTATTAAACATATTTATTAAAATACAATGCTTTGTATATTTTCTCTAAATCTTTTACTGTTAGAGGAACAGAATGACTTTGGAATATTAGAAATAATATTCCCCGTTAATTTTTATGAGGAGTTCAAAGTATCTCCAATAGCCTCTGGGGAAGGGGCTCCTGCTGGTCTTCCAGGCTGTTTTTAAACTTGGTTCCTCTCTCTGCTTTAGAACTCAGTGCTCTCTGCTTTGCTTGCTGTCTGTGCATCTGCTGGAGAAACTCTGGATATTGGGCTGCAAACTGCAATTGTAGAAATTGGGAGTGAGCTTTGGGCTTTCTTAAGCGTGAAACAGGTAAGGATTGCAAATGATCCTTTAAACTATTGAAATTTCATGTAGAGAAAAATCTATCTTGAGATGCTTGGTGGAACCGCTGAGGAGAATATAAAGCACCTATCTACATCTTAGGCAGTTCTCTTTGTGCCAGCTTTGTAGAACTAGGATCTAGTGACAATCCATTCCATTTTTGTGACTTTCTTGGGTTAATGTGATTCAAAGGTCTTTTATAAAATCTTTGGGGCAGTGAGAAGGATCTGACTGAAAGGTGGAAGGGGATGGTGAATAATGTGGCCCATTGGTATTCCTCTCTCAGCAAGGCCAGGAAATCAAGTGATGATCAGACTAACATCATGATCCTCATTCTACACACCTGGTTGCAAACTTGTTTCTTATTTGGAAATCTGAATACAGTGTTTGCCTGGATTGTGTAGAAGTAAATATGTTACCTGTTACAACTGGCCAAAACATCCATAGCTTCAGAAAATGACGGGTAATTTTGTAGATCTTCCTTTTATCAGTTTATGGTCAGAGTGCTCCAGAAGTATTCTTGCCTTTAGTATGTGGCTTCCCTTGGAGGTCACCCTTCATTCAGTATTAATTGGCTGTCTGTGCTGCTGGGTCTTTAGTTTGCAACTGTATGATATATATGAACAGTAATTATGTGAAATGAAATTTCAGGAAGAGTAAGGAACATAGAAGTTTTAGTGGCATGTAGAAATAGATTCCCTTTTGAGTCAAATCTAGATTTGAATCATGGGTTGTTTTCCTTGCCAAATTCAGCTTCCCTGTCTTCTTAGTAAAGTAAGAGTAATTAGCTACCTGACAGCATAAAGAGGTAATAAATATAAAGCACTTCATCATATTGCCTGCTGTGTAATGAAAAGTTGGTATTATTATAGCTATTCTCATGTAATTGAAAATTTTCACCAGAACTGTTTTACTTCTTATTCAAGGTAACAGAACACCCCTGTGTTCAACAGACATTCAGCCTTTTACTGTCACTATTAGGATTTTTTGTTCAAATTCTACATCCTCTGTTGATCTGTCAAGTAAGTAGTAATCAGGTTGATACTTTTGCTTGCTAAGAGTATTAAACTGCCATCACTCAGCTCTATAGAAAATCTTTTTAACTATTTATTGCTTGGTGTGCTTATAACCCCCCTTCTTATTGAACACATCATCACAGGTTTACTGATCTCTTCTTTCTTCCCTCCAGTAAAGGGAAGTATATTAGTATATTAAGCTGTTAATTCAGTACATTACTTTCTTATCACCTATTTTTCCTTTTACTTTGGGGTAAATATAAATGTTTTTATAAATGAGCAGTCAATTTTTTGTGGTTACTGTTAGCTACCCAGGGGGAAAAAAGACCCATTTAGGGTTGTGGTTCCTATGTGAGCTCATGTACACAGTTTTCTCTAAGGCATTTCCAAAACTGTGAAATTACAGAGCATTACCAATGTGAATGTAAGGGTCACACTCAGTACATTGTTGTGAAAGAAGGTACTGCCAAGTTCCTTCTCTGGTGGGACAGGTGAGGTGGGGGCACTGTCTAGGGAGATCCTTGTGGGGCTTTGTTTATGCCTATCCATGTGGATTGTGAGCCGACACAGAATAGGAAAGGCCTGTATCTTATGTGATTTAGAGGCTTTGACACTAGACCATATAAAGGAAGACTTGATCTTCAAAGTCAAGAGCTACCTTTAGCACACGGTCACAGGGGAAACAGCAACAAAAACAATTAACAGGAGAAACTAACCCTTTTCAGGAAAAAGACTGGAGAGATGGCACATCTTGGCACCATAGTGGTGGGGTGGGACAGAAAGAACTAAAACTAATAACATTTTTTTTGTTGTTGTTTTGTTTTGGTTTTTTTTGCAGTTCTTGCTAATAATGTATACATAAAGAGTTAGTTTAACAAGTAATTAGGTATAGTGCTTATTTATTGGATGTTACTAAGTTACAAAGACAAAAAAGATAAAATAGGTTAAATGCAGTAAATTGAATTTGCTGATTCTAAAAACTGATAATTTTGAAGATTTAAGTAGTACTAAATTTAATACAGTATGCTGGATTAGCCAGCTTTATTTTGGCTCACATTTTCGGAGGTTTCAGTCCCCAGCTGGCTGGCTGCATTGCTGTGGACCTGAGATGAGACAGAGCATCGTGGTGCAAAAACAAAGCTGCTCACCACATGGCAGCCAGAAAGCAGAGAAGAGCAAAGAGCCACGGGCAGGATGTAGTCTGCAGGCCCACAAGCCCATGATCAGCCCCCGTCAGCTAGGCCACATGGCTCATTTCCATCCCCTCCAAATAATGCCCTCACATGATCTATCAGAGTACTGACCCACTGGCATCACCTTCCAAAAAACCCTGCATTTGAATACAAGAGACATTTGGGGGATGTTTAGATCTAAACTGTAACATACACCCAGCTTTAAAAAAAGAATTCAAGTTCTAAAATTTGTGTTCCTTTAGTTAGGAACTGGCAGGTTATAGCCTTCTGGCTAATTTCACCTCTTTTCAATCCAAGAGCAAAAGATTGTTTCATTTTTTAAAATTTATTAAAAGGAAAAATACAAAAAGGGAAATATGTTGTATAGAAAGCCTAAAATACTATTTGACTCCATAAAATGTTCTTTAAGCCAGTCCTTGTGTTAAATACCAAACTTCCCTCAATAAATTAAAAAAAAAATTTTTAAGGTATGGTATATGTTTTTTCAGAAACACTTTTTTTCCCCCTGTAAATAAGTTGTAGTCAAGAGAATATGGTTAAAATACTGATATAACTGACTCCTTCATTTGATTTTCTGAGATTCTACCTGTAAAATTAATTATGGAGTGTTTGGTGGTTATGGCCTTTGTTTTTCATTATATTTACTGAAATTGTAGGTAGCCCTCTTGTCTGTACAAAATGCTGCTTGTACTGTCTGGTTCCTTTATCTTTACCTTTTTAGGTAATAACTTTGCAGACCTTACTGCTCAAATTTGAGCCTCCTGATCATGTTCGTTTGGCAATGCTGGATTTTTTATCTTCTCTAGGAAAACTTTTTATACCTCACACAATCCAGGTAATAACTCTTAACTCTTATTAAGTTTTGTGGATTATGGATAGTGAACTAGGAGAAAACCCACTCGAAATAACTCTCTTATTTTGAGAAATATATGGGCATATGAGTAATTCATTGTGTGGCTGTTGTCTGAGATAATCTCATTTCAGTTGGGCTTTCAGGTCTTCTACACAACTGTATAATTAGGAAATTTGGTACTTTACTGCAGATTTTTGTTATTTGTTTCTATTGGTGAAAGGTAGCTTATTTTTAAAGACAGCATGTTGAAAATGTTTCAGAGTGTATATAGCCGACAAGTGGATATTCGTAGAACTGTACTGCAGGGCCTAGCATTACGTATCTACTGAGCTAAGAGACCTCAGAGCAATCTGCATATTCCTCATTCTGCTTTATTACTATATTAAAATCTAACAATTTTAGATAAATTTTTTTGCCTTCGTTTTTACCTCCAAGGGTAAGACTAAAAAGCTCACAGTAAGAACTTTGTTTTATAATCCAAACAAGCACATAATGGACAATTTTAGGATGTACTGGTTAAAATCTTTGAAAACAAAAATTAAGTTCCTGACCTGAGATACCAATGTGTTTGTTCACAAGTGACAGCTTTGTGTGTTTAAGTATAGGCATTTATTTTTCTCTTGGTAAACTTATTTAAAGATACATACATTTAAGCTATCTCCTTTTACCATAAAAGTGCTTCATGTATAGTTGCAGACCTTCAAGGGCTCAGAACCCATGGGACAGATGTTTATCAGAAGCCATAATGCCTTACACATCCCCTTGAAGTGAGGTCAAGTCCTGAAGAAATGTTGGAGGATGGTCAGCATTTGGGGACAATGCCAAAAATGAGATGAATGTTTTTATTTAAGAAAAATGAATGACTTTTTACTGTGTCCAATGCTGTTTTCATCACTGGTGATATAATCACCTAATAAATCCCCAGTTTCGGCCTGTTGAGAGGCTACAGAAATGAGCTGGTGATACATACAGTACGTTAAAAGATGGTGAGTGCTAGGAAGAAAAGGGCGGGCAGGGATCCATTATGTACATGGCACACAGTTCAAAAAGGGAGATAGTGGGAAACTTTACTGATGTGCCTAGGAGGCTAAGCAGCAGATTGGTCAGTACCTGGGAAGCAGGGACACAGCAGGTGCAGAGCCTGTGAGGTGGGGGCAGGCTTATTACCTGGTATTGTGGGGAAGCTTTCACTAGGAGGAATAGAAATTTAAAAGAATTTACAGAGTGAAATGACTTAACATTTTATATAAATGTGTACTAAGAAGTTGACAGCACTGGGCACTTGAGTGCCGCCTACTGAGGTTTCCTCTTTATTTAATAAGGGCTTGGTTCTCTTTATAGGACAGAATTTTGCCCAACCTGTCTTATATTCTTACCTTACTGCTTGCTGACAAGAACTGGCTGATAGAACAACACACCTTGGAGGCATTTACTCAGTTTGCTGAGGTAATTATAAGACTGATTTAGCACAGTGACTTCTAACATTTTGATAAGCACTCTGGGAGCTAAGAGGACCTCAAGTTCAGCCCCAGCTGGGGAAATTCTCTCAAAATAGGGCTGGGGACGTTGCTCAGTGTGAAAGCCTTGGATGTATTCCCCAGTTCTGCCAAAAACCAGAAACCCTCCTTAATAGTTTTGATATTCCAAAACATTTAAATATACCTACTGAGATGCTTCTGTATCTTACAAATTTTCTTCTGGAGGAAATATTACTAATTAATTGACTTTTTTCACAGATTCCCTGATCAGCAGGCATTTTAAGCAGGCCTACTAACTCAGACACTGCCTTCGACAGTATTGTTTATCCTGAAGACTGGTGCTTGGTTCTTTACTGAAGTAACCCTGAGTTGCTTCTTTAGTCGTCTTCATTGCTGTGCAGCACACCCTTGTGTTTGCCCATGTCAGAGCCTAGAAGCATCAGTAAGACAGAGCAGAAGTAATTAATGGTTTGCAACACTAAGTTTGTACAGAGGTTAATACTACTATATTATTCCCAAGGAACCCTGAAAGCGTGATGAGCTTATTGGTCTTTTTTTAAATGGTACTGATCATTCAAGTGAATTTTTAATTAAGGTAACAAACACACACTACTTAACTTTGCAAGCTGCTAATATCAGTCCTGTTTGTTAATCTTTTCATAGGGGACAAATCATGAAGAGATAGTGCCACAGTGCCTCAGTTCTGAAGAAACTAAGAACAAAGTCGTGTCTTTTCTAGAGAAGGTATCTAGACTGTCATGTTTTGTCCTATGTCTGTCTCCTTTTGAAATGGTACTGCCAACTTGGCTTAAATTTTCCAGTGAGCTCAGCACAGTGCTATCATAGGGTGACCAACCATAGTTAAGAGTGCTCCAAAATCTTAACAGTTTGAGCCACTGATATGATGTGACAAGTGGAAAATACTACATCAGGACATTGTTTTGTGCAAAAAATTATAAGAAATGTAAAATATAAACCAAAATTCAGTATTCAAACCAATGTTGGTTTTTCCAAGACTGATATTTTTAAGTGTTTCTACAGATAACATAGAACCAACACTATGCAACTTAATGATCCTATGTTTGTGTACTTTGAAAACTCACGGTGCTGGTGGTATCCATAAAAGAAATTCTTTATATATATAACAATATGTTGGCTATTTGCCACTGTCTTAGCCTGTAGCCAAGATCAGAAAATAGACTATGATTTTGTGTAAGGAAGAACACTGTAGAGGAACTTAATCCAGATTCTCTGAAGAATCACTTACAGATGGAGCCACCTCATTTCTAGAAGTCGCCATATTCACAGGTTAAACTGTTTCAACATACAAGTTACCTGGTCTTTTCATCTTCTATCTTGTAGAGAATGTTAATGTACTGGTGTTTACTTGGGTTTTTGTGGTCTTTGGCAGACCGGGTTTGTACAGGAGAGTGAAGTTGCCAAAGTGGAACGTGTAAAACAGGAAAAAACTATTTTTGGAGAACCCTCTGCCAAAGTACCAAAGTGGTCATCGCTACAGGTATGGGCTGTCATATAGAGTGAGTCAAACTTTAATAAGGAACATTCTTTTACTTACTGATAAAGCAAAATCTACTGTGTTTCTTTTTTTTTCCTCAAGAAAGTATCTCACTGTGTAATTCAAGCTTGTCTTGATCCATGTAACCAGGCTGGTCTCGAAGTCACAGTGATCTCCTACCTCAGCCTTCCAAGCGCCGGGATTACAGGCGTGCACCACTGTGCCTGGTTCAACTTCAGTTTCATTCTTGTCTTTATGTTGAATTTCAAAACAAATAGATCTAGACATGTAATTATTCTTTTAAAAATCACATTCTTCTTGAAAGGTTACCAAGAACAGAAATGTTTAGTTTGAGCTGTTCATTCATCAAACAAGCCCACTAATTTCTATGTACCCACTAAAAAAGCTGAAATATCATCACTAGGGCTATTCAAAATGCTGTTTGGGAACTGGTAGTTATATAGGAACATGTTCTGGGAAGTTTTAGTTACAACTTAGAAAATTGTTTTTAAGACATGTAACTTTTTTGCCTGATTCTGTAAGGTAGAGAAGGCTTTCAGGATTTAGATTGTGATGTTTCTTATGAAAAGATTAACAAGACTGTGGAAGATGTCCTGACCTTACTCTTCCCTGTCCAGTGATGTCTGAAACCCTGATGTTTTAAATGGCTGCAAAAGCATCAGAAAAACTACAAAGCTTTCATCTGTTACACACTTAAAGAATTTATATTTGAAGCTTTTTTCCTTTCTTAGTACTAAGAAAAGGTTGAGGTATGTCAAAAGAACACCCACTGGAAATTACTAGATTAAGCATGATTTCACCCTTGGGACATTATCAGGACCTGCCCACTGTAAGAATGCAGAAGTACCTGCACCTGCAGTTCTTGAGGACTGTAGGAAAGGGGACTGCCCTCCTGTCCCAAGCCAGTGACTGGAAAGGTCAGTATCGTGGCATGACTTGACTCATGCTTTTCTCCTTTTCCAGAGTTGTGCAAAAAGAGCCCGTCACGACTCCCCCTTGGAAGAGCAGTATAGGTCAGCTTTGCAAGCAGCAGTAAGGGGCCTGGAGGACACAGAGTCACTGCTCCTAAAGGCTCCTGCTCCAGCCTGGCTTCTGGTGGAAATGGAGGCACTACAAGCACGGATTGAGCAGCTCAAGCACAGTATGCTGTAGGATGAATGCTGAACAGACTGGACTTCACCTTCTGTCAATGGTCAGAATATTTTGTTAATTACTATTTTCCATTAAATTTGGACATTTTCTAGCATAAAATAGCTTTTATAAAGGTAAAATCTAGTGAAAAATACTCTTTATTTGACATTTAGAGAACAGGATTGTGGGTAATATTTCTCTTGACCTTTGGTACAAGGTAATACATGTACAACAGTCAGTAACTGCCCAGGCTCACAAAGGACCTTTCACTCAGAAAGTACAATTGTAAACAAATAAATAAGCTGCCTAACAAAATTTTAAGTCATTTATAATTTATAGCTAGTATTGTTTCAGTAAGTTGTATTACATAATAGAATTTTTCACTGTTAAAGAAGTAGCACAAAATTAAGCTAACCAGCTTGACTTTTATATTTATTTTCTTGCTTTTTTAAAGCAGTAAATCAGCCTTTCCCCAGCTCCTTGCTCTTTGTGGACACTGGGCTCAGCTGAAGGCACGCAGGCTTCTCCCTCTTGCAAGGAGCCCCTGGCCACCCAGGCTCAGCCAGCACTCAAGCATCATCTCACACTGCAGTTGGCACAGACTCGAAAAAGAGCTCATGGGACAGGGAAAATGAGGCTGCTTTGGGATTATTTTTGTCTATACCGCCTGCATCTGAGGTATTCATTTTTGTTTTTAAAAAAGGAATCCTTCCTAAAGTTTTAACTCACGGCCGCTGTCACCAGTTACTATCTTCCCAGTCCAGCTCCCCTTCTTCTCCCCAGCCTTCAGCCTCTCCCTGCAACAAAGCACACCAACAGCAGCCCACTGAGACAAAGGATATGCCAATTTAAAGACCCAAGGATTTATAAATACCTGACTTGAATTTTCATGTCAGATACAGTGCCTTTTGATAAGTAAATAAGGCTATAAATGAATTCTCTGAATTCCTGCATTATATGCTACAGCACTGGAAATTAACCCAAGATTGATTTTACTGGGTTAAGAGCTTAACTATACTGCCATGTAAAAAGCAGATCAGTTAAACACTTATCCTAAGCACTAGACATTTTTGAGGAAAGAAAGATCCCGATCTCATTTCTAGAAACCAGTTTTGCTGATTTCTGTGCTTGGCTTAATCATTTTAACTGTTTTTTTCCTCCTTTGGGAAGATATGTTTACTATAAGATACAGCTTACTAGGAAAGCCCTTAAACAAACAACACAGTTGAATACCCCGGAAGTCCTCACCTCAGTTATTTCTGCTGCAGCAAATTTTGAGGAGAACTGTATCACTGATGAGACATCATTCTTGCTGGGAACCACCATTTCTGTTCTCAGTTCAGGTAAAATAAGAAAAGCAGCTGAAGGCTTAATTTCTGGGATCATATCAGCAAACCAATCCAACTCAGGATCTTGTACTGGCTTCTTTTTAACCTGTATGGTAAATTCTTCTCCTAAACCAAGTTCTGACCGAACTTTAAGAGGCCTTTCTTGTGACAACCCTTTTGGTGGCTTGGTCTGGTCTGGGTCTTCTCTGCTTTGTGCAAGACTGGTCGTTGGGGGTGGACTTGATTTCAGAGGTTTAGTGGGTTCAGTGAGCGAAGGCAAAGCAGGAACGGGCTTCTGCTCCCCAGGGGGACCAGGCACTGCCGCGGAGACACTGGGTCCTAGGCCTGTTTGAGTACCTACGTTGCTGGGCGCGCAGTCTTCCCAAGTCACTGCTTCTGTGATCAGGTCAGTGCATGGGGCCTCGGCAGAAATATCACAGGGTTTTCCAGGCCAAATGTGCACGTTGAAGGTTGGGTTCTCCGGCTCCTCAGGCTCACTCCAGTCAGGCCACTCCTCAGACTTTTTGGAGTCTGAGGAGAGATTTTCAGTGGCTCCTGAAGTATTTTTCACATCTGAGGTTCCATTCATGGGAAATTTAATAGACTGAGAAAATTGATCACCTGTGATGATAGGTACAAGAATTACTCAAAATGCTGGTTAACAAACTATATTTAAGGAAGGACAGCAGTGAAGTAGTAGATGGACTCATTACTTGCCAACAGCCATACAGTTATTCCAATATTACTTTATAATGAGTACACAATACTAACTCAGTGGAAGCATTTCTATACCAATTAACTGGCTCATCCATCCAGTCCTCTATCAAATACAGGTGGGCACTTTACCCTGATGATGCCCAATACCACTTGAGCTAAATTCCCAGCCTGAAGCAAGTTTATTTGAGCAGACATTTTTAAAAACAGATTTCCTGAAGTATATAGTTAAGGTGCTATGCCTGTGAACATCTTTTCAGAACTAAAAGTTCCAAGATAAGGGGCCAGGGATTTAGCTCAAGTGGTACCATACCTACCTTGGAAGGACAAGGGCCCGAGTTCAATCCTTAGTACCACAAAAATATTCAATTTTAATGCATTCTTCTCATCAGGTATGAGAAAAAGTTAAGTACATATCCAGCAGTCTGAGGAGGCAAGATGAGACCAAAGCTGGCTAGTGCTTATTGTAACCAGACTGTCAAAATTCCCCCAGTGCCCTTAATACTTTCAGGTAGGCGTTCATCTAACAATGGATAAAATGTATAAATATTTCTACCTGTATGTAAACAAGCACTGTAGTAATCTTGCTGTATGTGTTCCTTGCTGTTGATGGGGAGGCTGCCAGAGGAGAAACCTTCTGGGAAGGTGCTAGAGGAAGGACTCACCAGGGCAGGCAAGATCTGACTGTGCTGGTTGCAGAGCACATGCCTGGGAGAATCTGAAGGGAAATTAAAACTCCAGACAATGAGAGGAATAGTAAATGGCTTGAGTAAGCAACAGCTAAGGGAAATGGGCATGTTTAACGCAAGTAAAAGAGAACATCTTTAAATACCTGAAGAAACATACTGACCCTTCTGCATTTAACAAGACTTTTGTGCATGATACATCATTAAGTTACAACCTTTACAGATATTTTGGTGGTGATCTATACCCCTAACAATATGCTTTAATACACAGAACTATACATTTAAAGACAGTTAATTGAAGAAAATGTCTTTAACAGTTATTCAAGACTGGGCTTTAATCAAAAAGATTTTAGCAAAATTCTGGCCACCTTCTTCCTTTAGCTTAAAGCAAGAAGGAAGGAATGGGTCATAGTCCCCGGCAATTCTCAATAGCAACCCCCCTTTTCCCCTCCAGCCCACAGGCCTGACCCTATAGACTATCTCTTGCCCACTGTCCCCTTCTCTAAGCTGTTTTACACCTTTCAGGCAGACTAACTTATCTTAGTCTCTCCTTTCAAAAACCTCAATATTATCCCTTTAGTCTATGAAAGTAAACTGCAAAAGACATTCTCTTCCTCAGCACTCCCCTAAACCACCACCTGGAATGCAGACTGCTGTCACCTGTCTTACTCAAGGAAGAGCCCAACTTTGGTGATGGGACTGGACCTCTGACCTGTCAAAGTCTTTACAGAAATCTAGCTTGAAAAATCTATCTCCTACTGCTGCTATCTTTCAATCCAGGTGGACATAAAGGAATGAATCTTAGCGATACAGAATGTCTACAATGAGATGATTCATCTACCTAGACCTAGGGAGTAGGAGATTTTGCTAATTCGACATATTAAATTTTTGAAGATCTATTCCTAAATCTTATCTCAAAGACACTTTACTTGCTGTTTTTTGTAATCTTCTAAAAGGAGAATGGGTAGCAGAAACCATACAGAATCACCCTTTCCAAACTCCCTGGGCCCCTGACATTGGTTTCATTAGCACTAAGGAGTAGCTGAACTTTCCTCAAAACATCAGGAAGCCAGTGTGTTAGAAAGATTTGACTGGCACCAAAATTAGAAGTCCTTGTACCTATGGACTCTTGACTGTTGTCTAGAGAACTGAATTGGAGAGCTAGACTTCCTAACAAGGTCACTGCCTTACTCAGGTTACACAAAGGTGCAGTAACAATTCAAGTGTTACATCTCTAGGAAAGGATTTCTTCAAGTGCCCTAAAATCAATAGTTTTTCACCGGTAGGCCAACAAAACCACTGTCTCCAAAAAAGGTGTAAACTATTAAAATTTAAAATACTTCCTTAGACCCAGTAGGCCTACCTGTGAGAGACTATTTTATAGCAATGAAACAAAATACTGCACTATACAGATATAAAGATATTTACTGTAGCACTTCATAGTAACTAAAAATCCAGAAATATGCTTACGAAGTAATAACTGAAAAAATTATATTTAATGAAATACTACATAGCTATGAAGAGGTCACCTGGATTTCTATGTATTTGGCTTAGAGACAGGTCCCTGATAAGCTGTTACATGAAAACAAGTTCCAGATTTGTGCACTGTTTTATAGGAGAATCTTACATAAATATCTGAATATACTTCTGTGTTACCTTCATCAGAAGAGCATACTTATTACTTAATAAAGTAGCATACAAAAAGCTGTATCTTTCAATCTTCCTTACCTTCTGGGGAAAGGTCAGTCATTTTAGTGAAACTTGGGGCAGTACGTTTGAAAATCTTGGTTCTTTGTCCTCCCACAACCACTTCCGGTCCGAGGAGAGAGACTAGCACTGCGAGGCTATGAAGAGTAACTGCCACAATGGGACTGCTGGTGTCACGCAGGCCTAGCAACACCTATGGGTGCATGTGATACAGTGAGTGAGGACACCGTGGTATTTTCTGCCCCTGTAGAACAACTGAGCTGCATCAGAACTGAGATAGTTCTAGGTCAGGAATTCTTTAGAACCCCTGCCTCAAACCATCCTGGGCGGATTTTTTAAAAAATACAATCAAAACAAAATCAGCTATGTTGGAAACCCAAAATTATACCACCAAATTCCTACAAAAGCAATTGTAAGTGTAAATTCCATAGATGTACTTGCCCTCATCATAGAACCATCACAAACAGCTCGTGGACTGGGAACATTCTTCAGTGCACATAGACACTCACGGGGGGCCAAGCCCCTCTTCTCAACTCCACACCCCCAGGTGGAGGAATCAGAACCTTCTACCCTCTGGTGTGTAACACCTGTCCAACTGAGCCACTGTGACCTCTTGTCCAGTGATAGAGACTGTAATCCAAAGAAACTAGTTACCTCCCTGGGGTACTTACAGTGAGGACAATAGGCCTACAACTTATGAAACATCTAACATGCAATGTGTAAAATAATGACAGTCAGTATTCAGAGGGTTAGAAGTGAAGCACAAAGCCAGGGTAATTGGCCTGCCTAATGCTATCCAGATCCCTGGGCTCTATTTTGAACTCCCAAGATAAATTTGCCCTGGGAATGCTATTTTCCTGCTTGAGTGTCATTTATCTAAGAGCAAAGGTCTTCAACCGGACTCTAAGATACTTACTAGCCCAGTGCTAACAGACCAGGCATTTTTCTAAAACAATGCTGTACAATAGGATACATACTTTAGGATACTAAAGCATGTACCTTTGCACATCATTACAATTCTATAGACTTAATATGGTAATGATCAAACAATCCACTTGAGTCCAAGTCCATCATCTTCACCTCTTAATCTAGTCAGAAATAACCACCCCACTACAGTGATATAACCTTTTAGAGCTTTCAGTGATAAAAATAGATTGCTGTGCCATAGGTGTACCACCACTGCCCTCCCACATACCCATGTTGTATCTTTAGTTGAACTACTCTTACCAGCTTCTTAGCTCACCTCTTTTCCCAATCTGTCTTCTACCTTGCTCCCAAAGTAAACTTTCCATCACCCAGAAGTTGGCCTAGTTACTATCATAAAGGGAAAGTAGTACCCTAAATAATGAGAGCTTTGTCTTTTACGTCCTGAACATCTACTCACTCTGACTTCAGTCCAATATGAAAGTTATGATGACACCTCTGAGTCAGAATGCTTCATTCCTTTTCTACATTTGTAGGCACAACTATATGTAGGGTAATAATGGACTGCTGCAGATGTAAAGTCAGACCCAGTGAACTGCACTCTGCTCATGTGTAAACTCATCTCACAATGAATGGTGACACAATCCAGAACATGGCAAACATGACACTGCCAGATTCCCTGTTTACACCTTAAGGCCGCTTTTGTTATCCCTTACCAGTCACCTACAAAGTTGTCCTACCTGATAATAAAGGTATATGGAAATCTTACACCAGGGAACAGAAGACCTGATACCGCTGATGCCCAGGAGAAAATGTGCCAGCTAAGTCTAGCCCTTCAGCTGCTCACTGCACTGGGCTGAACATGCACTTTTGGGTGTCCGCTCTAGTCAGGCTCCAGAAGACTGAAGCCTCGGCTCACGGTGAATGGACCATTAGGACTCCCAAGCCGAGCCAAGTCAATCCAAAGACTCAGGAGAATTAATACAAATACTGCTGTTTTCACACTCTATGTTTTAGGAACAACGGGACTAATACATCCTCACTTATTAGTTCCTTGAACACAGTGCTCAATAATCTCAGGAAAATTGTGTTCATCTATTAAAAAATCTTGGGTTGAAGATTCATGAAGCCAGTGGAATAGCACTTGCCTTGCCTGTGTAATGCCCCAGGGCTAAAGGAAAGTTACTCTTTAAAATCCAAGAACATCTTAGATAGTGTCCTTCCAAAATTTATGTCCCTGTTCAATGTGATGGTGGGTTAAGATGGGTCCTAATACAGTGACTTACATCCTTTGAAGAAAGCTAAAGATCAGAAATATGCAGCTACTGGCCAGTAGGGAAACTCTCACAAGAAGCCACCAGAAGCTTGGAAGAGTCAAAGGATTCTACTCTTGAACATTCACAGGAAGCCTACTCCTGCCAACACTGTGGTTCCAAGGCTCATCCTTCAGGACTAAGAAGAAAATTTCTGTTGTTTTGAACCATGTGGTTTGTGACTATTACCATGCCATGGATGGGCAATAACTAAGGCTCCTTGGTGGCTGAAGAACCACAGCCATAAGCAATCTCAAGTTCCCTCAATTCTAAACATTAAGACAACCACAGTTTATGCTCACAAAACATTCCACAAATGCTTATTTTCCCATAAAAAATTAAGCAATTACAATTTCTCCCCCATTAAGACTATCTATGTTAGTTTAGCTGTTCTGTCCAAATAAATGATAGAAATACAGTTTTAACTTAAGTCCTGAGTGTTCCATTAGGCTTTCATACTATACTGTCTCAGGGCTTCCTACGCTTTTAGCTATCTGAACGCCCCAAACCCCACCTCTTCCTTTTATTCCCCAAATTTGCTGTACCCTTTGCACTCACTTGGTCTACGTCAGGAGGGTGTTTGTAACCCCACTGCCCGCCTGATCTCCCACCTGTGGCAAGATGACTTTTTTGAGCTGCTCCGGAGTAAAGTGTTCCACATAGGCCTCAAAATGAGATAGCAGCACCATCCGCACATGCTCTTCGTGAACCTCGAACAACCGGAGGAGCACAGGGATCACCCGTGACTGGAACAAGGCTGGCGAGAGCAGGCAAGGAGTCTCTCCCTGTTCATTATCTACCCCAGAATCGGAGAGGGTTACAGATGAGAAAGTTTCAGTGAAAAGAGTACTGAACATTATTCATAAGCTAAGTCCACAATGTGATATATATACTAAGTGTGCTTCTAAATTTTTATGCTCTAATCTGAAGGAAGTTATTATTGACCTCAAATTACTCAAGACCTAATTGCCTTAAGTATTCATTGTAGAAATATTTTAAATACCAGAGGTCTTAAAGTCATACAGGGAAAGCTTGGATTTTAATACAGTTAAGAATGAACAACGATAAATTTAGGTTAAGGAATTTCTTCTACTGGATCAATATTCTTGTTGCAGTTTTCTTTGCAAAATCAGGTCTTAATCGAGTGCTGCAATGAAACTGTTGAGTAAAGCTTTCTAGTGTCAGGACTTGGGGGCTTTTAAAAATACATGTGCCTGTGTCCTGGCTGTCCCAGACCAACTGCATACAAACAGGCCAATGAGAAGTTTGCTGTGTCTGAAATCCAGAAGCACTATTTAAAAATAAAAATCAAGGCTGAAGAGAATAACACTGAATCAGACATAATTAAATTCTTTTTTTTAGGTTTTTTTTTTTTTTTTTAGATTTTTGGACACAGGGTCTCGCTTTGTGGTTCAGGCTGGCCCTGAGCTCAGCCTCAAACTCACATCACAATCCTCCTGCCTCTGCCTCCCGAGTGCTGGGATTACAGGAGTGAGCCACCACGCCTGGCACTGTGGTACGTGGTACTGGTTGCTGCTGGGTGTGGGTCTCCACACCCAGTATTGTTATGTGGTTACCGGGGATTGAACCGGGTCCTTGCGCTTGCGAGACAGGCGCCGGAACCACTGAGCTAACTCCCCAGCCCAGACATAATTAAATTCTAATCTGTAAAGTAACTCAGTAGCGCTGGCTTCTCAGATGGATATGCTAAGAAAACTAATTCTAAAAGCAGGATCCCACTTAACTCAAAATTCTAGTAGTAATGTTGTATTTTCTAATTTGATGTGTTTTCATCTGTAGTACTAAAATGTTATAAAGTTTCCAAGTAATAATTTCCTTTCACATCTGGAAAAAGATCTGAAGAAGTGAAATGAACTCAATGATTTCCAGTTATTTTTGCTAAGGGTGGAAAGTAAAACAGTTGGTCTTTGGAAGTCAGGAGGCACAGGCCTACATGAGTCATAGCAAATGCAGAAGTTCTTTGAAGTGTGCCTTGCCTTAAACTTCGTATTTCCTATTCTAGCAACACATGATGTCTGTGAACAGATAAGTACTAGTGACAGCAAGTCTGACACTCTGGGAAGATGGCTCCGCTTTTAATAATGTGGGCTTTTATTAAATAGGCTTGAGTTCAAGAAATCAATTAGGGGCAAATGACTATTCTGTGCTTGCCTTTAGAACCAAATTGTAGCTAACATACAGTAATCTTACTCCACTCATAAATGGACTAATAATCACCAAACTCTTTAGTTGCCAATAATATTTTGAAAGAGAATTCACCTTTTTTGGGGCCAAGGAGATGAGGAAGAAAACTCTTAACAGCTACAGGCTCTGCAAACACCAGCTGATTAAGCAGAAGCGGCACCAACCTCAAAGCTATTAATTCCTCTGACAAACAGCTGACTCTGTCCAGCAAAAATCTGAGGACAAAAAGGAAAGCCTGGGAAACAGATCACAACACTATCAATTATTTTATACAGCTTAGCCATGTGGAGCCTCTACCTAACTTATACGAAAGCAGTGCACTCTAAGTGTAGCCAGGAAAATGAAGTGCACACAGTCCCTAGGTACTGAAGAAAAGGGCAGAAAGTGGGACAAGGCTAGTTCATTGGCACCCGGCACTGAGCCAGGATGTGTTTTCCACAACTGCTCAGTAGAAGGGACTTCCTGCAATCTCTGAGAAGCCAGAGATTTTCTAGATCAAAGGCATTTTCTCAAATTTCAAAGATGACAAATAATTTTCTAAAGTTTCATACTAAAATAAAACTGCAAGCTTTTTTTTTCTTCGTTTGGTGTCGGGGACTGAACCCTGGGCCTCACACGTGCTAGGAAATAGAATTTTTCCCAAACTTATTATGTCAAAACATCACGTATCAAGGACCATTTTGTTGAGAAGTATAAATATCAGGTATTAACAGTAACAATACTGCTCCATATAATCAGCCTCAGCAGGTAATTTAGACTCCTATTTTATGAGGAATAGGCCACATTGTACATTATCACTATCAAAAAAAAAAAAAAAAAAAGAAGCTACCATCTATCATACTCCCAAACCTTTCCAGTTCCAAAGATGCTGGGCCTCCTCTTCCCTAAGCACACCTCACCTTGCCATACCCCCAACTTTTCCCTTTCCCCCAGGACCAAGCACCAGCCATCCCTGCAGGATGACTGCAACTGTCACTGCTCCTACCACTCCTCCATGAGTACCTTTGTTAGTCTGCAAAAATGTTCACGTCTCAGGCATCCTTAAAAATGCCTTCCTGACTCCATTTCTTCTTTAGGAATATGTTCTCTCCTCTCCATTTTCCATGAGCTTTTGCCCAGTGTCTACTCTCTCACCTGCTTAGCCTCACTGGCAGGAAGACCCACATCAAGGAAGCAGTGCCATGCTGACACCTGAAAAATGAACCTCTGCTGGTCTTGCCACCTCTCATTGGATGCCCTAGCTTTCTGCTCTCTAGGTCTTCTCTGACCATTTCCTGTCACTCACTCTCACTTAGTAGGGACTACTTTTACTACTTTTTCTAGACATAGCATAAAGTATAGGCTGAGAGAACCTCAAGTTCATGATGAAGCAACCAGCTTGACTCCTAAGACTCCTCTCTGTCTATGCCCACCTTGACCTAAAGTTCCGCTATTCTTCAAGCCATGTCCCCTTAGATCAGGTCACCCCTGCCAGGGCTTTATGTCATCTGGTGATCACCAGATGGGCCCGCTGTATCTTTCTTATCTCAGTGTTACTGTCACTGGCCAATGGACTCCCATCAGCTGCCTGGCCACCATGTTCCTTCTGAAGTCTTTCCAGGGACAGCAGAAAGAGTCTATAAGGCGACCAGACTACTCAGCCTGCTGCTACCCCTCTGATGGCTTAGAAGCCCACTGTGTACAAACGGTCAGCATTCGTCATTGCCACCTCTCACTGTCCTTGTCCTGGGTCTTACCCTCCAGCAGGGCACCCAGGTTCTGGGCTCTGTGCATTCAGTCTGGCTCCAACTCTGCCTGGGACGGTTTTCCTCTGATCACTATCTCCCCCGCCCATATTCTCACTACCCCTCTCAGAACCTATCACTACACTGTTTATGAGTCCCACGTGGGACCGGTCTCACCCCCCAAACTGTCAGTACCAGGGCTTCCCAGACAGCCTGACTATGGGCAATGTTCAGTAATGTGAAATCAACCAGATGCCTGCCTCATCTTGAGAATATCTGAAGGGATTACAAAGACTTCATCCAGGTTATTGAATTCTAGGCCTTAACTTTCTGAACTTACTTGAAGAATTCAGTTTTTTCCTCTTCACTCTTCAGTGTTAAGCTTTTCAAGAAATTCACAATTTCTAGAAAATCATTTCTGAATAACAAAAAAAATATATAGGACAACAGATTTTAAAAATCATGTAAAATGCTGAACCCATGCATGTAAACAACCTCACCATAATTTTCAACGAATAAACACTTAGCTGGGAATGTCAGCACATACCTATAATCCCAGCAATTTAGGGGGGTGAGGCAGGAGGAAGACAAGTTCAAACTCAGCCAAGGTGACTTAGTAGGACCCTTTTGCTTCCCAAAGACCTGGGATTACAGGTATTCACTACCACCCAGTTCCATTTAAAAGATTCTAAGTAGCATATAAGACAGATAATATGGAACAAGCCTGTAGAAATCTCATGTAATATCAGAGTGATCTGTGAAGAGGGTATAGACACACACATGCTAACAAGCTTTGAGTTTTTAAGTTCTCACCCTGCAAAGTTCTGGTTCTGACAAAATGTCAAAATATTCTGTTGTCAAAAAATGTTAACACTATGAAAGTTGTTGATCTATCGAGTCTACCTTGGTAAGTAAAAATTATTAAAGAGAATTGGAAAAGTAGAATTTCTGTGTAAGTCACAGAAATCTCATTTATCCTGCTGTAAGTTATCATTTTTGGGACTATGGAAGGTCACTTTCCTCTGGGGCTCCCACAGTCCCACAAAAGATAAGACTACTCAGCTCCAAGGAATCGTGCACCTCACATCCTGCCACACAGGACCACCGTCCCTGAGGGCTCAGGCACACAAGTGGGACAGATGACATGGCAGACTCAGCAGGCACACCTACTTCATGTCTCATCTCTCCTGATAACCTGTGGTGGACACTTGAACCACCCAGGAATCAGGGAACAGACACTTGCAGAGGTGAAAACCTATCTACAACTTCTAACTTCTTAAAATGTAACTATTAACAGCCTAATAACAGCCAACTAAATATTTTATATGTTACATGCATTATATTCAGTGACAATCACACAAAATCCTCACAATCACTGTTTGCTGTGATTGGCAATTTCCCAGGGAGATGATGTGCTTCAAGTGTAGTTTGATTTTTCTGCATATGAGACAAGGCCTTGCTATGTATTCACATTGGCCTCAAACTCACAATGTAGCCCAGGCTGGCCTCAAGGTGATCCTCCTCTGGCCCCCAAGTGCTGCAATCACAGGCCTGTGCCATGACAGCTGGCTCAAATGGAGTTTTAAGCAGACAACATTCTAGCTCCTTGTAGTAGCAATAGGAGGTGGCTATGAAATAATTGCACAGCATGTCCTACTTATGATTTAATACTACATTTTTACATCAGTTTACATTTTCCTCGAGCACAAACCATGCTACATGTAGTCTGTGCATGTTTTGATAATTTTAACTTTATATAAATTTGTGTATATTTTATTTGCTTTCATGACACATCTTTTTGACATTTCTATACCACAAAGTACAAGCTTTGAAATTGTCAAATCTCCAAAACAAACACTAAATATGCACACATAAGCTGACCTTTACTGTTCAAACCCCTTGTTCAAAGGAGAGTTATATTCCCCCTGGCTCTGAAGTGGAAAGAACACACAAATGTCTTAACGGTGGTCAGACTGGCTCAGCCCCTCGGCATCTTTGGCCAGTTCCTCTTCTCACGTTCAACCTAAGTTGTGGGGCAGCTGGAACCTTAGCTTTTTCCCCCCTTCTATAGCATATGATTGTTAATAAAGAACTCATTATGGTCATGAGAAAAATCTATTTACTGTGAAGGATTATTCTTTGTAGAGAATTTATATGGAGAAAAATAAAATACTCCCAAGAATCATCTAAAAGGATATTGGTGGTACAGTGGTTAAAAGATTCTTGTAGTGGTAATATATATAATTTACTGTGTATCTGTATTTAAAAAAAAAAGTTGATGAAACAAATCATACAGTGGGAAAATTTTAAACTATTTCTTTGAAACACAGTAACAAATATAACCTCAGGTCAGTGATGGCGAACCTCTCAGAGCTCTCTTTTTTGTTCTTCCATCTCATATTTCTTTTTTGACTATGTAGATCTAAGATTTGATTGTTATGATTCTTTGGGAACTAATAGATACCTGATAACAAACAGCCTGCTAGGGCAGGCATGTGCTGCAGCTTTGCTACCACTGCCACAGTACAGTAGTACTTATAGAATACCACCACACACTCCACCCAACGCTTTTCCAGAGGTGACTTTTCCTTCTCTGATACAAGACTTCATAATGCTCTGGTTTCTTCCAGGTTCCCAACAGCAAACACACAGAGATGCTAGGTTCCAAAGCTGGCGTAAGGTCAGCTTGGCTAATACGTGTCATGGACACAGAACTAACCTGGGAGGAAGCTCTGCATTATGGAGGACACATAATTAAAGAAATACAGAAGCACTGCTGAAGATACTAAGTTATAGTATACCCTTCCCTTTTAAGATAACTTTGCTGTCCCACCGCAAATTGCTTTTTCACTATGCAAATCTAAGATCTGATTGTTATTATTCCCTGGAAACTAACAGTCAGATACCTGTTTATGGTTACAAGATGCTATTAACAAAACTACATAAATGGACTGTTCCTCAGCTAGTCATGACGACATGGTAGGAAAAAGAAATGACCTTCCTTTCTCCTAGACCAACTGACAGTGACATGTGAGGCAGAGTCTTCTGTGTTCTTTATTCTCAAACCAATTTTAATTTTTTTCCAATTTGTATTTTTCATTAGAACATGTTTACAGTATGATTACATTCCTTATGGATAATTGGTACAAATCTTTTTCATCTCCTTCTGTAAATCTCCCTCCTTCATCCTCTTCTTTTAGTCTTATTTTTCCCTTTTACAAAAGATCTATCTCCTACTTCCTGTGTTGTACTATTTACGTTGCTATTTGTACTTTAGGTTTCTCATATAAAAGAAATCATGCAATTTTTAAACTTGTGTGTCTTATTTATCTTATTCAGTATTATGACCTCATGGGATTTCCCTTTTCCTGCAAACGATTCAAGTTTATTCTCATGTTTATTCTGACAGTACAGAACTCCACTATCATCACATATTTATAAATATGAAAATCTTCTACCTGAAGAAAAATAAATTCATTGTCCTCCCCATAAGAGAAATTCAAAATACCAGATTCATATTAATAATGCTATAGCAGCAAAATGGAGAAGCCATGTTTATCAACATTTTTAAACAACTTACAACTGGGAATCCCTGGATGTAGGTAGCTTCTTCACCATTAGGAATCCTAAGGAATCTGGATGTACTTTCTAAACCCAAGGCCTCATCCAACCAAGAATGGCTATAGCTTCCTTCCTGTGAGAGAACCTGGAAGTCATCCCAATCTCTCCCCTACTTCTGTCCTAGTAACTATGAGGACTGTGCTACTAGGTCCCTGACCCACCATCACAAAATGTACCAGGCAGGTGTATAGGAGGCAGCCAGCGTGCACACGGGACACCCTCACCTGAAGAAGTCATGGGACAGTAAGGTGCGGAGCACAGGCCGACAGTGTGGGATGGGGTTCAGCAAGGCTGTGTGCAAGGTCTGCTGAAAGCTGGAGAGAACATCCGCTGAAACTGAAATCCAGAGCGACAGTTAGTTTCCAAGGCCTTCTCCCTCCTTTCAGGACCTCTATAGCTGGAGACTGTCGAGAGCAAAAACCAACCTGTAAAAGCCCAAACACACAAAGCCCTGGCTGTTGCAAAACAGCTTCTCGCTTGCTTTAACCAAATTCCTTGGCAGGCATAGAAAGGGGTCCTGCCGACAACCCCACCCAGACACCTCTTCTTCCACAGCGCAGCCCCACAGGTGGCTTCGCTGGTCAGCACAGAGGCCCTTTGTCCACCAGAGCTCCTCACCACAGAACACAGGGATCTATCTATTCAGTGATGTTTTCAATTCCTCCAAAGAAGGTAGGTATTTGCCAAAGTCTTTTAAACACAATGAATGCCTAATTCTCACATAGTTAGGCTGGGCCAATTTAGAGGTAATAAGCACATAGGCTTTGACCATCACAGCTCTGTGTGAGCCTGAGGGAGACACTACAGCAGCAACGCCCAAAGCTTATGCAGGGTGACAGGCCACACGGGCTTCATGGGACGTACACCTCAGGAGACTGAACAGTTGGAGAACTAAAAGGCCGGAGTCACAGGAGTCGACACGGCCTACCCAGAGAACAAAAAAAGAGAACGTAATGTCTTTAAGTAGCCTGGGTGTTAAGAGGCAGTGGAAAGGAAAAAAGTATTAAGTGAATTATATCAAGGAAAACAAAAAGTCAAACAGACTTCACAAACCCTAATTTAGAAATTAACAAAAATGTTCCTGTCTTATTACATCTTACTCATTAATAGCATTTTTTTTTTTTTTTTTGAGACTGGAACTTGCTTTGTAGTTCAGCCTGGCCCTGAGCTCAGTCTTGAAGTCACCTCAATCCTCCTGCCTCTGCCTCCCAAGGGCTGGGATTACGGCTGGCACTGTGATCTCTTCACCACACCCAGCATTGTTTTAAGTGGTTATGGGAGGATTAAACCCGGTCCTTGTGCTTGCAAGAACCACTGAGCTAAATCCCCAGCACATTAATGCATTTTTAAAACTACTGATAATCAGATAACCAGCTGGGAGTGGTGGTACAAACTGGTAATCCCAGCACTTAGGCGAGGGTAAAGGAGCTCAAGTGCAAGCCCAGCCTGGGTAACTTAGCAAGTTATGGAGACTGTCCTTTTAAAAAGGACCAGGGGGCTGGGAATGGGGCTCAGGGTGAAGGCCCTGGATCTAATCTCCAGCACAGGGCAGAAAGGAGTGGGGGAGACATAACATATAGGACAGTGAGTGCCATAGTTCAAAGTGCTGCTGACTTCAAACTAATGGGATCCAAAGCTTCCTTTGTTGTTGCTGTTTATATCTTCCCTAAATAATTTCTGGGGTGAATGGTAGGTTCCTTTGAACTCCACACAGAGCAGGTGTGAAAAAATTTCTTCCTTAGTCTGTGGCTGTGCGAGTGTTTAACTCCAACTCACCCTGTTCATTTAAGATTGTGAGCAGGCTTTCCACCAATGTGCCAAACGAATAGGCATCCCGCGCGTGTCCATGAGAGTCCGGAAGAGCTGTGAATTCTGGAGACTAAGAGCAGTAAGCCTATTAGAACTAGGGACCTAACTTTCTCTAAAGCGCTTTCTCAGACGTTCATACTTATACTAATATCTAACTTCAGAGTATCACAAGCTCACTTACAAGCTTTAAAACTTTTAGCATCCTGTACCATAAGAATATGCACAATTATGCATCAATTAAAATAGGTTTTATCTTGTATAAATTTTATCTAAACCCAGTATGTAACTATATGTCTAAATATATAGGTAATGAAAGTAAGTTTCATAAAATAATACTTTGTCTTGTCTAAGATGTCCAACGTTATTTCTCTTACTCCAATTTAAAATTTTTGCAAAATGCTAGTAAGAACTTCTTCCTAAAGGTGTCTTAAAGCTCAGAACGAGGATACATATATCGTATCTGATTTATTTCAAGAACTGGAAGATAACTAAGTATATAGTTGGGTTTGTATTTCTTATAAAACACACCACTTTGTAGTACATCCTTA
The DNA here is from genome assembly GCA_004026965.1 of Petromus typicus. Classification (NCBI taxonomy): domain Eukaryota; kingdom Metazoa; phylum Chordata; class Mammalia; order Rodentia; family Petromuridae; genus Petromus; species Petromus typicus. Next base: position 57,654 of record PVIR01008119.1, read on the forward strand.
GGGATTGTCTATTTCTAGAGATTGTAAGAACAAATCTACTGGAGTGCCTGCCTCGAATTTACAGATAAACGGGATCTTTACTTACTAACACCATGATACTAAAAGCACTACTCTATGCATTATGGAGCCCTAACAGCCAGGGAGGCATGTAAGTGTCTAGGGTGACACTAGGGACACTGCTTCCCCAATAACCATGGCTGCCAGCAAAGCAGAGCCTAACTAACCCTGCAAAGGATGTAACACTCTGCGCCCACTGGGCTATCTCACCAC